>JAWMAG010000003.1:21752500-21857500 GCA_037013455.1 Ceratitis rosa | reverse complement strand
CATTGCTGTTTGAAGATTCTTCAAGACTGGCGAGTGCATAATTTAATTTGATTCTCATATGATCCAGCTCTTCTTTTCCCAAACTGTTTTTATCGTCTCTCTATATAGTACAGCAACAGCCATGGTATTAAAGTATTCTATATTAGTTTCATTTGAAGGCCTGCACCCTGCAGTAGCTCTCCTACTATTTTGGAAGATATCTCGCTGTGGTATGAGCCCTTTGAGGAGTTTAGAGGACGATCAATCTATTTTATATTTTTCAATGTGAGGAGGGCAGACCTAACCTACCCTAATCTAGCCAGTATCAAAGAGCTTCGTCGAAGCTCTGTAGAACCAGTCTGATTTCTTACCTGGTATGTACGGCAATACTAAGTAACTAGAAGATATTGAAAGAAGCTATCCATAGAGCATCTTCGGTGGGATTTTACGGCTGTATAGTAATGACTGTATAATGGAAGTATTATGGAACGGTTTGAACGAATTAATGGTGGGATCGTCACAAGTCATGTAAGCTATAACTATTTCTAAAGAAATTTCAATGGACGGTACGAAGTAAACGGCTCCTCAAAACGTGCCAGCACACCATCAGCGATGAAGTCACTCTGGTCTGAATAAGTATTTTTCCTTTCATGAATTTCAAATAATAAAATACATACAAATTTACAAACTCTCTCCTTCGAAGTCCTTTTTTTTCGTCCTAGGTAGATGTCGCGCGCATCGACTACAAATAAATCTCAGCTTCAACAGTTCAAATTAGCTAAATTACTTACTGCAAAGTTGTGGGCGAATTAAATAAATAAACAGCAAATAAATGGAAAAGAAATTCCAACACTTTTTTTTTTGTGTCACTTGTTCAAGCGAAGTCTTTCAATTCAAGGAGTGCACAAAAGACGAACGAGAAGTGTCTGCAAATTTTTAACACCACCAACTCAATGAGGTGAATGTCAATAGATTTTCAAGATTTAAAAAGAAAATCCAAGAAATATAGAAACCACAATCACAACAACCCACAACAGACGCCCACACATTCACTCCAGTTTGAGTAGGTGTACCATATTTGTAAGAGCAGTAAATTGACTCGGCCTCCCTCTCTCTCTCTCTCTCTCTTTCTCTCTAACGAGTACCAAGTACTTCAATTCATTCAATTGGAAATCCATGCAATTCAATAGTGGGGCCGTTGTGTAATTCAATGCTTGAATGTTTGAATGCTGCAAGGTACCAATGATGATTGAATGAGTGAATGAACGAACTAACGAACGAATGAACCCACGAAGAATGAGTGTGTGAGAATAACTCAATGAGCAATGTGTGGGCTTACCAACAGCTGAAATAAGGTAGTGGAATGTACACGTAGGGGAATGTATTGAATTGAAATCAAGTGAATTGGAATGTTATAAGAATTGTGAAAAGGCGGATTGTATTGTTGTAGAAGTTTGTTTATTTGTGTTTAGCTTTTAGAATAAACTCAACGAATGTTGAACAGTTAAGAGGAAATTAAAGAAAGTAAATAGCAACGCAACAGGTTGATTTTATATGAGATAATTCTAGTTGCAAACTAGTGGGCAAGGAAACGGCTATCTTTGAGTTCACTTCTCTGGGTGACCTGTGCTTTAGTGAGTGAGTCGTGGTGACAGAGAGAGAGAGAGCGATGAGACACAGAGTGCGAATCTGGCTGCGGTGAAAATTCTCCACTTTTTGTGGGGAAATTTCAACACTCAAACTTGTACTAGTATTTTACTAGTATGCTGCTGGTGATATATAAAAAAAATTGGCTAATACGGGCAAACTTCTTGTGGAAATTTATTCCAGCTGAATTTTTGGGCGCAAAACTATAACTATTTCAAAATCAGGACATTGTAAAATGTAATGTTCAATCACAGCTCCCACTTGAAAGGGATTGGCATGAGATTTTTTTTTTATTTTAAAGAAATGCTTGTGGAGTTTGCTGAAAATTAAAATCTGCTTAAAGTACGATATCTTTCAACACCGTAACCCAGGTGAGGACTGGTAAATATTATGGTGATAACGAACCATCATTTTCACTTGTTTATGAATACCTCACTGAGTTGCGTTGTAATCGTATCAGCACAAGATACACCCATCTTTTAGGTCACCCAAAACCGCCTTTAAACTAGAGTCTGCGATGAAACATGGCATGGTATTGGACGACACTTTGGAGAATGAGCGAGAATGCCTGAAACGGCTGCGACTAGGCTGTTAACATCTCAACTGAGTGAGTATATCATATTTTAATATAATATTTTGGGTAAGTTTGACACAACTGCTCCCACTCGACCATAAGCCTAACCGTATGTGTGTACTTCAAAGGAGTGCAAACTCAATTCGCAGTAATTTTCACCACATTTCGTTGCTCTGGTCGAAACAAGGGTTCCCGGTCCGGAATGTGGCTTTCCTCAGTTGAACGTGTACCAATGAAGAGCCAAATGGGTCTTTCGGCCAGGACTTTACGTCGATTATCTTGCAAAGATTTGAAAAGGGCAAATTAGCTACTGAAAAATATTATTAAGAGGTCATGGATATATTCGATATTGTCTTCAAATAGAAATGACTTCATTTAGCTTAGACAAAATTGCTGTATCGTCAAAGTAAAGCTACACACACAAAGATATGATTGTCTGACAAGAGATTGGGATTAAATGAAGAGATCATGTCTGAAATGAATGACGATTGGAAGTTTCGCTTAGTAATTCGGGCAACTAACATTTGCCTAAGGCTCAGACTAAACTATGTATTAAGAATATCGCTGAATCTTGAATCTTTCCTCTCTTGACACTATCCAAGAATGTAGGAACTTGTTTGGGCTATTGGGCTATAGTAGCTGGGTTAGAGCAATGTGTTTTTAAGATATTTGATACAGGATTTCAGGAAGGCACAGATGAAGTTGGTTGCTTAGAAGGGGTAAACATCCTCCGTTTGATAACAGTCGGTTTTCGACTTCTAAGCTTCCTAATATTTGTTGATTAAACAGGCACCTCTGTCATGCTGGACATGAATGTCTTGGCAGTATCAATATCATTTGTCCGAGTCAATAAAAGAAGACCTCGGAGAGTACGAAAACATAAACTACTGAGAAGGAAGGGTCAGTCTGCTGAAATTGGATTTTTCATGCAACAAATTCACACCCATATACCCGTAAATCTTCTGAGCCGATATTGAACACCAAACTTCATCTGGTTGATTAATATTCACGCAGCGCGGATCTTACCCGTGGTAGTGGAAACCGCAGGAGATCACATTGAGTTGCTAAATATGTTGGTTTCCGTTGACCAATGTTAAGTATTTCTAAAGGTGGCCGCAATAGTCGAGTGGTTAGCATTGCGTAGTGCTATTCTGACGGCCATAGTTCGAGTCCTGCTTAGACCAACATCAAAAATTACAGAAAATTAAATCTTCTAATTGCGGCCGCCCTTCGGCAGGAAATATCAAGTACTCCAAGTACATTTTTGACATGAAATAAAAGCTCCTCACAAAAGTCCATCGGCTGTTCGGAGGCGGCTTTTAATAATCAGTAGGTCGCTCCATTTCTTGGAAAAATATTAAGACGCACTCCACAAACCGTAAGAGGAACTCGTCCGAAAACAGCATCAGAGGTTACGCGCCTTCTTTAATGCACAGAGTGGTTTAAGTATCTTGTCTATCAGAATATATTGGTCCTTGTCTATATACTCGTAAGTAGACCTCGAAGACTCAGTCATAAGCTGAAAAAATCTTCTCGTGCTGAACTCGGTTTTTTCAGGTAGATATTTTAGAGCTCATAGTACAAAGCTCATGCTACGAAGACTTCACACCTAATGGTGCAAACCCCTGAGAGACAACATTGAGTAGCTGAAGGTGTTGGTCTCCGTTGATCATTATTGAGTGTTTATAAAAGAAATTCAGATCTTCGGGGTGTAACACAGTGGTTTCATACTTTTGTAAGCTCCGTCTTATTGATGTTTGCTCCAAATAAATTCCTGTTGTTGTTGTTGTTGTTGTAGCGGTTCGCTAACCCCGCTTAGGGCAGGTATAATCAGTCTAAGTCGCCGAGGTCATCTAACGGGAGGTCCAGGAAACGTGCTGTTTCGACAGGGTTGGACCAAAGGGAGAGGGGGGTTAGATGGGTCGGTTTAAGGGGGCATGTGAAGAGGTGGTTAGTATCGTGCGGGGACTCTCCACATGCAGGGCATACGTTGGGTATGCTGGGGTCGAGTCTGGATATGTAGGAGTTTAATCTGCTACAGTATCCAGATCTGAGTTGTGCCAGAGTCACGCGGGTCTCTCGTGGCAGCTCGAGCTCACTGTCTGCGATGGGTGGTGGTTTGGATCCGAGTACGCCATTCACTGGGAGGGAGTCTAGGAAGGTGTTAACTGACTCCTGGTGAATGGCGTTCAGTGCCTGTCAGCGGTTGTTGAATATGGTGCTGTATAGTGCTGTCGTAGTCGAGTACTCCCTTCCTGATGTGCCTAGGCGGAGGCTCCTCTTCTAGGAGGTGCCTGCTGGGGTGCTCCGCGCGGTGGCATCCCAACAGGAACTGCTTGCACAGCAAAGCATTATGCTCCTTAACTCGTAGCATAGATGCTTCGCTGTGCAAGTGGTGTTCTGGTGACATCAGGAGGTTTCCTGTCGCAGTCCTAAGGGCGGTGTTCTGGCAGGCCTGTAATTTCCTCCACTGCGTCTCGTTCGTCCCCGGCGCCCAAATCGGTGCAGCGTAATTTACGACCGGCCGGCCAATTGCTTTGTAGGTTGCCAGCAAGGTTTCTTTATCTTTACCCCATGTGCTGCCGGCTAGCGCTTTGAGTATTTTGTTGCGGCCCTGGAGTTTTGCGGCAATTGCGGTCGTATGCGGAGTGAAGGAGTACAGGCTATCGAATGTGACCCCTAAAGTCTTAGGGTTGTTTACAGTTGGAATTTTTACGTCATCAACTTTCACATCGAGTTCTAGCCGGTACTCCTTCGTCCAGCTGGTGAAGAGGGTAGCCGAGGATTTCGTCGGTTGAATTTTTAAATGTCGTGCAGTGAAGAAACGGGAGAGATCAGCGAGGTAACCGTTCACTTTCGAACATAGGCTATCAATATCCTGGCCGGACGCCAATATCGAACAATCATCGGCATACGAGGTTAGTGAGACTCCTTCCGGTGGAGGAGGGAGCTTCGAAATGTAAAAATTAAACAGTAGCGGGGAGAGGACACCACCCTGCGGAACCCCCTGTTTAATTTTCCTCAATTTAGATGTTTCATCTCGGAATATGACCGATGATTGACGACCACTCAGGTAGCCCATGACCCACCTCTGCAACCCCGGCGGTAATGAGGATTCCTCAATGTCACTGAGTAGCACTGAATGATTGACAGTGTCAAAAGCTTTTGACAGGTCCAGCGCTACCAGGACAGTTCTCGCACAGGGTCGGTTTTGGTTCAGGCCATTGACTACCTGGGTGTTTATGGCGTTAAGTGCTGTTGTGGTGCTGTGCACTTTTCGGAAGCCATGCTGATGTGCTGCTGGACGCAGATGGTGAGTAAAACTCGGGAGCAGTAAGGCCTCAAGCGTCTTCGCTACTGGGGAGAGGAGAGTTATCGGCCGATAAGACTCTCCTTTGTTGGCTGGTTTCCCCGGTTTGAGTAGCGGGACCACCCTACCGGTCTTCCACAAATCTGGTATGATTAGGGTGGTCAAAGACAGATTGAGGACCTTAGTGAGGTATTCTGCTCCCGCTGGTCCGAGATGTTTTAGCATCAGCATGCTTATTCCGTCAGGGCCGATGGGTTTGGAGGCTTTCGCCTTCCCGATAACCCCCTGAACCTCTTCTCTGGAGAAATCAAGCGCCGCGCTTGTGTTTGGCAGTTTGCGCATACGACGGGTTACACGTCTTTTCGCTTTGTCTACCGAAGGATGCAGTGTAAAAAGCCGGCTAAAATAGCTAGCGCATCTCTTCGGGTCCGACGAGGCGCGATCACCGAATGAAATTTCCACCCGGTCATCGCGTCTCGTCGGGTTAGACAGCGACTTGACTGTAGCCCAGAGCTTGGTTGCCCCAGAGGAGAGATTGCAGGACCTTAAGTGCTCCTCCCACTTTTTCCGCTTGTGCTTGTTTACAACAGTCCGAATCTCCGCATTTAAATCTCTGATTAAGGGATTCCCGGGATCGGAGTTACGGAGGATGTCGCGCCTTGCTGTTAAAGCCGCCGCTTCGGACGGGAAGTTAGGGCGGATTTCCGCAATTCGGCCTGCCGGGATGAACCGGGCGGCAGCGGTCACAACTATCCTGCGGAATGATCGTTCACCAGAGGTGACGTCTGTTGGAGTGGAGAGAGCACTGAAGGCGTTCTCAGTGAATTCCGTGAAGCCGGTCCAGTTAGCTTTTTTGAAGTTAACGAAGGTCCGGTGGTCCGCGGAAACAAAGTCGGGAGGTTTGTCAATCGAGATGTGTATGGGTAAGTGGTCCGATGCTAGTGTCAGTACAGGTCGCCAACCTATACTGTTTATCAGACCAGCACTCGCAATTGTTATGTCGGGCGAGCTTTGGCAATTACCCACAACTCTGGTGGGGGTGTTGTCGTTCATTGTGCAGAATGTCGAATCGTCTATCTGTTCCGCCAGCTCCATTCCTCTACGGTCATTTGACAGGCTAGAATGCCAAAGATCGTGGTGCGCGTTAAAGTCGCCCAAAACCAAACGGTTTTCGCCTCTGAGTAGCGCACCTATATCAGGGCCATATCCAACTGGGCAACTTGTAACGGGAGGAATGTATATATTAAATATTTCGAGCTCGGCATCGCCTGACCGGATAGCTATGCCCTGACATTCTAGGGTAGTATCCCTGCGGTCGATGCCGCCGTCGATGAGACGATACTGCACGGTGTTGTGCAGGATGAACGCCAAACCCCCTCCGTGGTCTCGCTCGCGATCCTTGCGGATTATGTTGTATCCGGCCCGACTCAGAAGGTCCGAGCGGGCGGTCAGCTTAGTTTCCTGGATCGCAGCAATTGACAGATGCTCCCGGCTCATATAGTCGACTATCTCGTCGATCTTCCCCTGGAGTCCGTTGCAGTTGAATTGAAGGAGTCGGGTCCGTCTCGGGGGAACGTTCGTGATACGGGGGGTGAGGGAGTGGTGCGTGGATGACGTGTGTTGCTGCTGTAATACCCGCTGAGGTTGGTTCCGCACGTTGGTGTTGATTGGCGGTGTTGTCGTATTAACAGGCGGGGGCAGACTCCTACAGCAAGGGGCAACGTACGCATCACTCCACTCACGGGTGGTGCGCAGACCCGAGCACGTCCGAAAATGACACCAGCCGGAGCAAGAATTGCATCTGACTGAGGTCACATTCCGACGTACTAAGGCCTGACACACGGAACAGACTGTGCGGGGGACTAAGAGCTGCTGGGTAGCCCTCGCACGGGAGGAGGATGAGGAGCTGGTTGTGGGGGGGGAAGGGGGTGAGGGTTGGCGGGAGTCATGTTGCGGGGAGCTCCGGGAGACCGTGGAGGTCTGCGGGTTACCCAAAGTGGGTAAGTGTGCTGAAGGCACTGCCGTGGAGGCTGGGGGCACACTTGGGCGCTGGCAACATGGGGCCACATAACGTGTGATCCACTCCCTATGTGTCTTAAGGCCTGAACAGACCTTAAGATGACTCCAACCATTGCACTGGTTGCACCTAACCGAGATGGAGGAGTGGTGGAGTCTTTTGGTGCACACGCAGCAGAAATAGTCCGTCGGACCAGGGTTGGTTTCTACGCCAGCCCTGATTAGAAGGATTTGAAGCAACCCAGCTGCGAGGTATTGCTCCGATGGCGCACTTAAACTAATTTTACCTGTTGACCTAAACGGGGTTAGGTCGCCGAAAGGGTGACAGCCCTTGGCCGGATAAAATCCGGGTCAACTCCGGTACGTAGAACCGGCTGTCGTTGAGAGTTGCCAAATAAATTCCTCATAGTGGGGCGCCAATCACTTGTTCCCTTCGCAGTTCAGATCCAACAGGATACACTAAGTGAAACCAGCTTTATTTGCTCTTGGTCTTTCCGAAGGAATGAAGGTCCACATCTTCCTTTACTCCAATACTCCCACCGACGGTCACTCCATCGATAACATCCAGAGCTATAGCTTTTTCTTGCATATGGACGATATTAGAATCAGCTCAAAGTAGCACCCGTTGGCAAGCCAAAACATATCACACTTGTGTTATTGATAGAACGCAATTTGATTTAAAAATCAGTTTAATTAACTACCAGAGATGGAAGGATTCTCGTGTGTTCACACACCTGATGGAAATAAAATGAGAGATTCATCAAAAAAAAAAATGTGCTGAACACGAGTGTCCAACTGATTGACTAACTGACTTCCAGTACTACTTTTCTTACTTGACATTCACACAGGTTGTGCAACAATCTGCCACGCCGAGCAAGTCCATGTGACACGTGGCAACGAAAGGTACATCAGCGTTATGTCAGTTACGTGCGGACACGCACATAAAAAGACGGAAGAAATGACGAAGAACGAAGGAAATACACGCACATCTCATACCTTCAGCACGTTCAACAAGTTTTTCTAGATCAAATGTAGTTCTTTTCCCCGCTATAGCTCTTCTCAGTGAGCTTGTGTGTATGTGTCTACAAGAAAATTTACAATATATAAAATAAATAATCAAGAGATTATGCATTTAAATTAGTAGGCGGTGCGACAGACAAATCCACATATAGCATCAACGCGTTTGGTATCGAAGACCGCCGTTGGATTTGGCTTGGTAAATCTGTAAGTAGGATCAACCTTCTCTCCTTGCGTTTGGACTTCGACGTGACCCGTATGGGAAACATCAGTAACAGTGGCAGCTTTGAAATCCAACTCTTACCAACAGTCACTACTAGGGACTGAGCGGGCAATATAAATTAGCAGTGCTCTTTCGATAAACAATGACCGAACTCCACAAGTCCCTCATCATTCTGGAGGTCTGGAGTCAGCAAGATGAATTTTCGGGTAAAAACCAAAAACTTCGAAAGCTTTATGGATCTACTAGGGATGGTATAAGGCTTCAACGACGTAGTGTATGAGATAACGGCGATATTGGCATAACTCAGGGAATTAAGAGACAACGGTAAACTTATGTAAACTATGGCTTGTCGATCGAATGTATGAATGCACTCCGGTTTTGAAAGTATTCGACGAAGTATAGTTGGTAGAAGCTGAAGTTGAGAGGAAGACCACCTCCTCGTTGAAAAGATATGGTAGAGCAGAAACTATCTTCACTTGGTGTTCAGCTCTGTTGCTGATCTACGAAACTGAGAGTCTTTAAAGCGGTCCAAAGCAGCGAGAAGCAGTTCAAAGTTCTCTGCAACCAATCATCTGAGCAGACCACCGCTGTGACTATAAGTCTGTCTTGTACCTTTATCGACCTTCTTAGTGACCACTACTTAACTTGAGCAATAAACTCATTTGAATGGTTCAAATCAACCAAACCTCATGGCTGCATTGGACTGAATAGCTGATACTAAGCAACAACAAGCAGCCATTCCTAATAGCAATACCTGGAGCCTGCCAACTTCACTACCAACATACCTTCTCAGAGAGTAGTAGTAGTAGTTTTTCAACGCAAGTTGGATGCTTCCTTTTTCTATTATCATTTTTCACCACTGCGAAGAAAACAATAATAAGCTAAAACGTTGAATCAACCGGCGGTAATATGATCGAAAAGGGACTAATGTTGAAGAAAAGATAAAGGATCAAAGGATCAAGGAAGTTCTAAAAACCTTTGAAGCTCGTTGATGGTATATCAATGGCTGGATGTTGGGTTAGACTTAACGAAGCAAGAGAGCGAGTATTTGGTGTGGGAGACAAATGTTGTTAATGGATTGCATGTGACACCACACATAGCATTGCACGAGGGCAAGTATGATGATCAAAAGAGTTTAGGAGAACAAGAAGCGCTATGTGTAATAGTAGAACATTTACGATGACTTTTAGGCGGCTGCATCCAAGTTTAGTTCAAATTTGAACAACATGAACTTTATTCACTCTAGGAAAGTCAATTAATACCAGCTCATTGGTGAAATTCTCGTCGTAAAAGCTGATTTTTGAGACAGTTGCCCCAAGTGGTCAAGCGCTGGCAGTAGCAACAGACCAATTCAATGACTTTCGGGTGGTTCGGTGCAAGTCTCGAATGAGGTTTAATAACAGAGACCTCATTCGCTTCTAGCCTTTCTTTAGGAAGCTATTGATTATACTAGAGCTTTTTGTGATTGTTTCATGCTCTGACCAAATAGATCATATAGTGATGGGGCCAAAGGTTACTCAGGCCTTAAACATTTTTTTATTAACATCGTACTTGAAGACAAAATTTGCACTCCTTTCTGATATGAATTTACTTCTATCTGTACAAAATTGGAGCAATCTGGCATCCAGCAGGTTTTTGCAGGGATGTTATAGGGATAAATCCTGCGTGGACCAACTAAACACTCCTGAAAACAGTTTTCTAGAACGCATTAAAATATCTGTCTACCTCTCTCTCCCTCTCGCTCTCGCTCTTTCCCTCTCTTTCACGGATTTCACTAATTTCCCACTGAGCTTTCCAAGAACTATAACGACTCTGTGAAGCAGCTCACTGTTTTCCTTCTCCGGAGGGTCTCCCCTTCACTCTCTGAATATACAAGGTTACATCTAGAATAAATGAGGTTTCTTTTGATAAATCAGATATCGACAGACTGAAAACATTCCTAAGAAATGGGAATTGCATATGAGGATAGTAAAATCAGCCTTGAGGATGGAACCATGTGCAGAAGTTCACGCAAGTGAGGAATGTTTTTGACTGCCATTCAGCTGGAAGTGCCAGAAACGATTCTTTTGCTCATATTTAGAGCAGCTCTCGACTTCCGGTCTTAAACCAAGTATCCCCTGGGTAGCCAACAAACATCCGTATGGAGGCAAGCTAAAGTGAGAAGCCAAATCCCATGCGATTGTGGGTAGGGCTTGAGACCCGCCACATGAAAAGTAAACTCCAATGAAAAACTATAATATGCCTCGGATGAGATAAACCACTCTTGATAGCGACCCTCGAAAAAGTCTAAAAGAAGCTTAATAATAATAAGCAAAAGATCGTTCTTCACTCTTAAACCCAGTAAGAGATTTCCATTTATTCATTCCACTCGAAAATAATTTCAAGGAATAATTCAATTTCCATATTGTTCGTAATTTCTCCATTCATATCCTTTCAACATTTCCTTTTTCAACCAAGCAAAAATTTATTTCAATTATTTGTAATTTAATTTGTTCTAGTTAATTTGTTGTTGAAATATACCTATCTTCTATTCTATTAAAGTAAGCAGATATTTTACAAATCACCGAATGCTCTTGTTGTCGCCAACAGATGTTCAAAAACACTGATTTGTCTCCAAAGAGATCAAATACACACTCGTAGACTAAAATAAAAAGAAATTATTTTCAAATCTTTAGTGGCTACATTAATAACAAATGCCGACACATACATACGTGTACGAGTACATGGAGACAACAAACAGAACGGACGGAAGCAAGCAACAGCAAAATGACAAAACTTTCTACAATTAAGAGTGAAATTCCTCAACAGCAACAGCAACATGTACAACAACATATACAACAACCAAAAATTACGTGTATTGCAACAATGATGACAAGAAAATTAATAATTCCATGTTCGGCTGGCGCAGTTGCGGAGAGATGTGTGGGGTGAGAATGGAGGGTAGTGACAACACAGGATGTCATGTTGTGGTGAGAATGGTAATTATGAATAAGTTAAAGCTGCAGAAATGTTTAATGTAAATATGTATTAAATTTGTTTGGAAATATGTACGTAAATGTATGTTTATATGAAGATTTAAAGATTTACTACAAATTTAAAAAAAAAATAAAAACATGTTTACTAAACCATTAAATAAAAAAATACAACTGCTCGTTTTAGATCTTGTTAAATAGAAACGGATTTTGAAATAGTGGGAATAAGTTTTTATATGTAGGAACAGCTTGTTTAAGGAAGCAATAAATTACAAACAAACGTGATTGCAACACTTTTCCGATTGGGAACTAATTTATAGAAGGGAGTAAAATTTTAAAAAGAGAGAACGTTGTTATAAATTGGAAAAGCGTATGGGGATTGGAAGCAATTTTACAACCTTATTTAAAGTGGGAACAGTTTTTATGAAAAATTAAAATTTTTTCTAAATTAATAATTCAATGTAGGAATACCTTTTTATAATGGGAACACTTTTTATAAATTAGGATAAGTTTATGTAAAGTAGGAACAGTTTTTATAAAGAATGAAATTTTTTTCTAACTTGATAATTCTATGTAGGAATACCTTCTTATAAATTCGGAACACTTTTTTTATAAATTGGGAGGTTTTCTCAAAAAGTAGCACAAACGTTTAAGTGGGAACAGTTTTTACTAAGAATTTAAATTTTCTTTATAAAACAAGAAGAGTTTCTTAAAGAGTAAGACGAGATTTAATAAAATAGGAACAGTTCATACAAAGTGGGAACAGTTTTTTATAAAGAAAGAAAAGGTTTTATAAAGCGGAAGCAATTTTTTTCTTTAATTTGGGTACAAATTTCATCTAATTTTTGTAAAGTAGATTTTTAACAGGCCTTTTTTAGTTTTAGAGCATTATTTGTGCTACCGGAACAGTGTTTTGCATACAGAGTACAGTTTTTTTAATTTGAACAAAACTTTTGCAATATTGAAAAAATTTTAACCAAATTGAACTGAATCACATATTATGAAAACTTTTTAAATTTTGCATAATAAATTTTTAAATACAATTACATTTTTTGAAAAAAAAAAAAAATTTAAAATGAATACAGTTATCGAACAAGCACAGTTTCTTTTGGTGTTTGAGTAGATGCTCGTAGAGCAGGTAAAGTATTTGTACAACTAAGAACAATTTTTTGTAAAGAGCAGTTGTTTGAAAACTGGGAACAGTTTTTTTTTTTTTGTAAAAAGTTGTCAAATAAATCGAAAGAAGAACGTTCTGAACTTTTTTATATTATAAAACTTATTTAAATACAGTAGATTTTTTTTCAACTGAACAGTTTTTTTTTTTTTTTTTTTTTGTAAAAAGTTGTCAAATAAACCGAAAAAAGAACGTTCTGACCTTTTTTTATATTTTAAAACTTCTTTAAATATAGTATATATTGTAGTTTTGCTCCAAGTGATTTTATTTTTTTCTTATTAGTGAAAAATAATAGAAAATATTGGACTGAAATCCAGCAAAACGGAAAGAGATTTTCACGACGTTTAGCTTTTGAAAATAAATGGGTACAGTTTATTCAATACATATCAGTTTTTATAGCGATTTATTTTCTATTAAGTTCAAATTGTGGGAGATACCTTTAAAAGATTGTAACAATTTTTAAATAACTGCCCTCAAATTTTCACAAAGGTTTGCAAATCTTATCACGGATACTATAAATTTTAAATGCTGGGAACACATTTTTTTAAACTGTCATAGAAATTTCAGGAATTTTTGAACATTTGTACAAAACGTAAAGAGATTTTTTCAATATTAACAGTTATAGAAGTGGGAACTGATTTAAAAAATGAGAACAGTATTATAGCAGGGGAACAGATTTTTTATTAAAAATAAGAACTCACAAAAATAGCTTATGTACATATATGACGATGTTCTGCATGAAAAAAAGTCTAAATTTCAAAACGGCCTTAATTAAGTAGCAACAAAGCTACTTACCTAAGCAAGAGCTGAAATGGCATACCAGCCTTAAACGGAAGCTGCTTACTTATTAGCTTACACAATGCTTACGTTGGCATTTGAATACATATGAGATGCACATGCATACTTACATAAAAACCCATAGTAATTCTCCTTTAGCATTAACTTCGGCTACTCAGTAAATATTCGTAACAATGTAACATTTTAGACAAGTCAACAGTAAAATAAGCTACGAATTTTTGAACGATATTAGACAAGATTTCCAAATGGCCAAAATTCACGTACACAAACACTTTTGTGCATACTCAACTACAAACTCCAGTATAAATATAGTTACATGTATCAATGTGTGGAACCAGCGAGAGGGTCAGTAGGAAATTTTATAAGAAAAACGGACAAGTTGTAGAGTTATGAAGCATTAGAATCCAACTTTTTAAAAGAATTCAACAGATGTTTTTGTGAGTGAAAAGAAAAACAAAGCTGAGGGATATTACTGAAACATTAAGATAGGTCAAACTATTTGAGTTACCAGTGAACTAAATTATGAGAAAAGAGAAAAAATTATTTAAAGAATATAGTAGTCATAAAAAGTGCTCTTTATTATACTAAAAATACAGAATAAAATAGTTTTTAACTCATTATACCTTTTACGCACTTTCTTAACAATGATTTTCCTAGTGGGTACTGTGGGGCTCTCTCACCACATATTCTCACGTTCACTCATTCACACAACACTCATATTCATACATGAAAAAAAACAACACTCACATGGCTAACACAATGTTGCAATTGCAAATTATCTGCAAAACACTGTACAGAATTTTGATAAGCAACTGAAGAAAAGCAAATACCAAAAAGCACAACACATGCATACACGTATGTGGAGTATGCAAGAGAGGAGAGTGGCGAATGCTTTTGAAATCAGGAAAATTAAAACAGCAAAGCATCTACTGCTACTTGGAATATTCTTAGAAGCTGTAGAGTGTGTGTGAAGTCATGAAATTTTGTTGAATTAAGTGCATAAGTGACCGGAACTTTGTAACAGATAACGGCAATTATGGTACGTACTTATCGATGGGAGGAGTTGTGATGATATATGGTTATGTATATATAATATATATGAGAGAAAAAAACAGGGAGAACAAAATAAAAGAAAATATGGAAAAATTACAGAAAAATATATAAAAAAGACAAATACGACTAACCTATCGATATCGATAACGATATCGTCAGAACCTGATTTTGGCGATTTTCGTTACCACTTTCGATTAAAATTACTTTTGCCATTAGCCAATTGGGAAAACGACGCCTAGAATTTCTTTAACGTTAAAAATAACAACAATCATTTTTCGATAACATCGAATAATAATTAATATATCGATTAATATAACATCAATACTTTCCAAATATTGCTCGATTATTATGATTTCGATTATTATGTCATAACCTCTTTGTAATGTTGGTGTTTATTCCCGTTAGAAATTAGCTAATGACTGTGATCTTCATATTTTTGGCTTCGACAAAAACGAATATCAGTAAAATATCGATTACAAACGCTATATCGACAACGAAATCGTTTATGATAACTATAATCGGTTTAATAAAATTAAGAGAAGGTATTTGAATTGCGATTTACCCAATGATTATTATTCCGATTACGATAACCACTACTATCATGATTAAAATATTTGCGACTAATTTTCAAATTTCGATTGTTAAAAAAATTTCGATATCGACTTTGGCAATAATTAAAACTTTAACAACTCCGAAAACTTTAACACTGTCGATCAATAAAAGATTTTCGATAATAATGTAGTTTTTTCTGATTTTTATAAGATTTATGATGCCGATAACATTATGAATACATATTCTCCGATTATAATAAAAATTGTGATATTTATATTACCGATAAAATTAGAAAATGCGATAACTATAAAAAATCGATCACATGAAAAATTTCAACAGTTATAAAAATTCCGGTCAAATTATAAACTGCATCAATAATAATTTCTAAACAGTAAAAATTTCGTTATTTATTAGAGTGCCAATAAAAGATAAAATTTCGATAAATTTTTGAATTCGGATAACACTATTATAGTTTATAACCGTACAAATTCCGATATTGATAAAAAATTTGATTACTGTAATAATTCCAATAAAGATAGCATTTTCGATAGTTATAACATTTATAAGACTTTCTATAACTATACGATTTTCGATGTCTTTAAGATTTTCGACGTCTATAAGACTTTCGATAACTATAAGATTTTCGATGACTATAAGATTTTCGAAGACTATAAGATTTTCGATGAATATAAGATTTTGGGTAACTAAAATATTTTTGATAGTCATAAGAATTTCGATATTTATAGGATTTCCGATAACTATAATATTTTCGATAATTTAGGATTATCTATAACTATAAGATTTTCGATAATTGTAGGATTTTCGATAACTGATATATTTTCGATAATTATATGATTTTCGATAACTATAAGATTTTCAATTATTATATGATTATCGATAACTATAAAACTTTTGATAACTATAGGATTATCGATAACTATAATATTTCCGATAGCTATATAATTTTCGATAACTATAATATTTATAATAATTGTGAGACTTTCGATAACTATAAGATTATAAGATTTTCGATAACGATAACACAAACGATTGCTATAGCTACAATTATCATAATATATATATTTCAAATATGGCGTACGAGGCAGCCAGTGGTTATATTATGCTAATGTTGGGCTTAACGGGTGCAATTTCGATTTATTTAAAAGTTCGATAACGATTAATATTATATTACGATTTTTATTTCGATAACAAAATTATTACGATTTGATAACGTTACCGATAACTGAGAGAATTACACTTGTTAAAGATTTACAACGAGAAATATATAAATAATATAACTCTTTTTATGTCGATAACAATTATATTGGCTATTACCTACGATTTTGATAAAAAATTCAAAAATCTGTTCGGTTAACGTAGCCTGAGCACATAAGGATTTTCATTGAGATGTATGCTATAATAATTATAAACATATCGATACCGATAATTTTGTCGATAACGATAACAACTTCGATAACTTTTATGTTTTCGATAAAAGGGAATTTGTGAATACGCTAGTAATTATCAATAGAAAGTCCATACTAATAACTTTGCATATGTACTTGAGTATATATTCCAACAGTACCAAGAATGCGAAAGAAATGTAGTGTTCGAATACGAACATGCTTCCGAAATCTGTTAATTTGGAATTTAATGTTATTTTAAAGATTGAAAATAACGCAAATTTTCCTTTACACTGAAAATCGAATGTTCCTTACATACTTCCGTAGAATTTACACAAATCAGTGTTGTACATACATGCATGCAATATATGCATGCATACATACATTTACTTACAAGTGAGTATATATAACGGTAATTTAAGGTGGAAACAGCTTAAAGTGGCATTTGACATTTAACACCTACATACATATGTACGTCCCACCACATCCTTACATCCCTATTTGTCACTCAAAATGAATTATGTTAAGAACAAGTCTTGTGATGAGTGTGTAAATTGAAAATGTTTTAAGAAAATTTTCCATTTTATGTAAATACATGTCAGCATATTGTTATGTACATATGTACATCGATTTTCAATTTGGTCAGACATGAGCTGTCTCCTGATGTGCTGAAGTTATTTGATAAAATAAAGGACGTTAGGAAAATACAGCATGGATAAAAATTCTGGGCTCTAAAGTCCTCCTCCTCTCAGACATATCTTTGCTTTTACGACGATCTGAATCAAGTAAATAATGTGAGAGCATCCAGTATTAGTTTTTGTTCTGAGCTCATATGTGACTTTCGAACAAATTTGAAGTGCTCCTGGCTTATCCACAGAATAATATACTGATCGAGGAGGCTGAAAGGGATAGACGGCTGACAGGACGGAGAGAAATGGCTACGATTGATCTAACGAATCTCCTCCTTTTGGAACACAAGATTGTCGGAACTCAACCCCGGGCTTTGTCTGTATTCGCACTTACAATGGAACCAACATAAACTGAACGCAACTCAGCTTAAGACCAAACCCAGCACAAAACCCAGAAAGTATCCGGATATCGTTTTTTTCGACATTCGCGGTTTGGTTCATCATGAATTTATTCCAATGAGGCAGACAGATAATAGAGAGTATTATTAAGCCGTTAAAATGCGAAAATATCCGTCGTAAACGGGACTGTGGGCCAACAATTCATGGATTTTTCACGTCGATAATGTAGTTGTGAACGATTTTAAGACCAAAAACTCGTTCAATACCATCGATCAACCACCATATTCACCGGACTTGGCCCCATGCGACTTTTTTTTTGTTTCCAAAACTCATGTTACCACTGCGTGGAATCCGTTTCGACTCGATTGAGGCCGTTAAAGAAAGTCTTCAGAGGAAACTGCGGTCGACTGACAGCTGCTGCAAACAAATTGGTTGACAGATCGCGTTCATTTCTAGCATATTAATTAAGGCAGCCGCGATAGCCGAGGGGTTAGCATCGTGTACTGCCATACGGAACGCTCGGGTTCAAATCCCGGTGCCACCAACATCCAAAAGTTACGGAAAATTAATTTAAATAAAAAATTAAGTTAAATTTTCTAATTGCGGTCGCCCTTCGGCAGGGAATGTCCAGCCCTCCGAGTGTATTTCGAACATGAAATAAAGGTTCCTGGTAGAAAAACTATCAGCCGTTCGGAGGCGGCTTAGTATAAACTGTAGGGCCCTCCATTTTGTTGGAAAAGCCTCAAGACGCAAAACCACAAATTGGAGGAGGAGCTCGGGCGAAAATCGCTTCAGCGGTTACAAAGCGCCAATTATATATATAATTAAAGACAGTTGCAGTTCTCCAACCGTTGCAAAGAAGCTGATATTGTTGGCTTGAAACATTCGAAGTCTGACTAAGGGAAAGATCGGCTTGAATTATCCGCTAAGTACTTCTTGAAAGGCAGTCTCATGTATCTGCCGCATGTATCTGCTCTACTTCTGCACATGATCTATACTCAGCCGATTTTACCATACCCGGCTTCTGTGCGGTTGATGCTAAGTATGCTTTTGCTTAGTGCTGGGAATTGTTTGGCTTGTCAAGATCTTTAGTGTTCCTCCAAGCTCCGCTACTGAAGACGATTAAGTTCCTGAGACAATCGCTGATACCAGTTTTTCCGACAACGCTAAAGGTGGTCAACTCGTCCGCCCTCTAACTGCCTTCTACGTTCTTGTGGCGAGAGATCGTTGTAATGTTCACGGAGGTTTTCTCCTAGCGTCTGTTAAAAGCCTTCTAATTGATGCAGGGCTGTCTATTAGAATCTTAACCTATTAAAGTGGATATCTAGATAATGAAAGCTTTGATAAATACACAGTCTGAGTAGCCATCACTGAGTTTGAAGCTACCTAAATTAAAAAAGTCACTAGCGAATGATGCTGTGGTGTTTGACTCACATTTAGACATATAGATACAAAGTACCGAGGGGGTTAGCACCTAAGACAGCACAGCATATGTGGAACACCGAAATATTTATAAGGATTTTGTGTGACCGTAAAGATCGGGTCAGTTCGAAAAAAGTCGTTTACTTAGTGGCAATTCAATGGACAATCATAAAGGGTGGTTAAATTTTCAAGGGCCGATGTTGATTTTGAATAAAACACAAACTATTTAGGAAATTATTGAAATTTTATTTTATTATGATATATTGGTATTACTCAATTATGTATGTAACAAAATATCGGCCAAATGAGCGCCGCAACCTCGGCGGCACACCTCCATACGATGGTCCAAATTTTCGATGACGCTGAGGCATAATGGAGTTTCTATGCCGTTAATGTGCCGAATTATCTCATCCTTTAGCTCTTGAATTGTTGCTGGCTTATCGACGTACACCTTTTCTTTCAAATAACCCCAGAGAAAAAAGTCCAACGGTGTCAAATCACATGATCTTGGGGGCCAATTGACATCGTCATTACGTGAGATAACACGGCCATTGAATTTGTTGCGCAAAAGAGCCATTGTTTCGTTAGCTGTGTGGCAAGTGGCACCGTCCTGCTGAAACCACATATCGTCCACATCCATATCTTCCAATTGTGGCCATAAAAAATTCGTTATCATCTCACGATAGCGAACACCATTCACAGTAACTGCCTGACCGGCCTCATTTTGGAAAAAATACGGCCCGATGATGCCGCCAGCCCATAAACCGCACCAAACAGTCACTCTTTGTGGGTGCATTGGTTTTTCGACAATCACTCTTGGATTCTCATTCGCCCAAATGCGGCAATTCTGTTTATTGACGAATCCACTGAGGTGAAAATGTGCCCCATCACTGAAGATGATTTTCTTCGAAAATTTTCATAATAAGTCTGGATAACTTTAACACGTTGTTGGATTATGTATCTCTCCATGGTTCAAATTGAGTAAGTCTGAAATAGAGAAATGACAAATTAAATTCGGAAAAAAACTTGGCGTTTAGGTGTGGTTCACATTCAACATCGGCCCTTACAATTTAACCACCCTTTACCTCTCCTTTCGAAACTAGCTAGCTAAAGACGCGATAGAGAGCTACTTACTCTCTAAATTTCTTTCTACTTTTGATAAACTGAGCTTAAAATACCTTTTGTACACACTTTCATTAACCCTTTAAGCTTTAGGACACTATTTTCATCTCTTTGTTTTTAACTCGACGTTGAGTGTTTTTTTCGTTTATTAATTTATGCTTCTTCTTCTAAGAACGGTTTTTTCAGTTTATTGCTCTCTAGAGACGTTCTTTTAAGTATCATAAAAAATTTATAAAATTTTGTATACCAATAATACTAACTTCAACTATAAAGCTTTCACAAAAGTTCTAATTAAAGCTTTAAGCTTTCATTAAAACTCATTTTAAAGCTTTCAGGCTTTCTTTTTGCCTTGCAGCTCTTTAATTAATCGCACAGCCAATAAATTCGCACAAATTAATTTCAATTTCCAACTACAGCAACATAAACTCAAATGAATTTTCGTCCATTTCCAACACTCCCGTGCCGGTATTCAGCAGTAAGCAGCCGAGGTCGCGTCATAAAACATTACGTAGTAAATTTAATTGTTATTGTTCACTTATTAGGCTTTACGATACACATTTGAACACTTTAAATGGGTAAAATTATGCTCAGCCGCTTTTTCGCCTGCTCCACGAGCTTTACGAAGTCTCCCGATTTTAGACTTACTTGTTGTTGTTGTTGTTATTTTTTTTACTTTTACTTATATTTATGTATTTCATTAAGTGATTTTGATTATTTGCCTACTAAAGTCACGAAAATATTTCATTTAACCAAATAAAAGCTGTAAAAGCTCGGGGGCATAGTGGGGAAGTTCCACGAAAGCCTTGAGAAAAAAGCTCTGAAAATTAAATGAGTTGACTTTAATGTGAAGTAAAAAGGAAGCAACTCACTTTCTGTATAATTTATTTAATTGTTGTTGTTGATATTCAAATACACACACACACACACCCACAGAGTATAAGCTTAAGTCAATCTCTTTGGACTTTTGTTGTGAAATGAAAAACTTTCGTAAAATTTATGTTACAGAAAATTAGGAAAATCGTCTCATTATATTTAAGTGTTTAAGTGTGTGTTAGTGCAGTATACGTGTGTCTGATTTTGCGGCTGAACGAAGTGTAGACAGTGGAAACACTTGGAAAGGATGGAAAAGCTTTCTTAAATGCAGACCCTGCGAAATAAGAAAAAACTGCTGACTGCCAGGCTTAAAGCTATATCCGAGCTTCAAGGCAAACAGTAAGAGTAGTTATTACTCTAAGTAAGCAACCGTAGTACAACGAACGCCTGTGGAGTACGATCACATCAAGAAAACTTAACCTTGGAAGCACAGCACACCTACATAAAGGGCGAATCGGCAGAAAATCCGGAAGATGTTGTACTGTTTAGTCTCGGTAAGTTCTACAAGCGATAGGGAGCTCTTAGCTAGTCCTAAAAGGAAAATCTAGCTGAGAGAAAGGCGAAGAGGAAGTCGCAGGATCACAAGACTGCAACCAACCTCGAATATAACCACAGAAATGATTAAAAGCACAAAAGAAGCGACTCAAGTAAGAGAGGCAAGTCAACTGGAATGCGGCAGAGAGCCTAAGAAGTTCATTACCATTTGTATCAAGAACAGCGCATTTTGGTCGCTTTTAACCACAAGATCTTCGACGGATCCCACAACTTCAAATCTCGTCTAAATCAGTGGACTCTAGACGAACATTCAAGACTTAGGAGTCTTATAACAACGACTGGTGCTCGAATACTCTTAAAGCTGGAGTGTTTTCACCTAGTTGGACGACATTACCTAGTCAGCCTTAGCGGACAACACCTGACGAAAAGACAAAGAAACGTTACTCGGCACGGGGTGTACGATTTAGACGCTGTAAACTACAGAACTACGTCCTTAGGACTGCGATAGGACTCAGATGGTAACACCGAATCGTAACTTGCAAAGTAAAACATCTATTCTACACGTTAGGGACCATAACTCTACGCTGTGCAATCAATATCTGCTGGGATACCATCATAAGGAGTACCCCAATACACATTTACTTTACGGTAGCTCACTACCAACGTACATCAGGAAGGCAGTACTCGACAACATAGACTCCATTTACCACCGCTGGGTAGAACGGCGTACTAACAGGCTTTTAACGCCATTTTACGGAGAGCTCCCAGCAACATCTACTTGAACTCTCCTCCAGTAAACAGCATGCTCAAAATGTAAGCTACACCCACTGTAGAGGAAAAGCTCCAGCTGTCTCGAGAGACCGGAGTAATACTGGCATATTTAAGATCAGGATATTTTAGTCTATTTAATTCCAATTTATACAGGCTTGACCCCGACGTAGCCAATGAATATTCGCATGCAATTAGATCCCTCATGACACTAACCACCTGCTTGAATGTCCCTTAAAAAAAAAATTCCCCTAAGCACCGTTCCCTCTGGTTCGAGCCTATCGAAACAGCTCATATACGGGATCTCCACCCAAGTCTCGTATACCCGAAGCGGGATCGGGTAGCCGCTGCAACAACAACAACAACCTGGTCAGCATAGCTGATATCTCTTAGACCATATCGGTGGATGGCGAAATATGAGGACACGGAACACCACCCTTTCATATCTTTCACACTACACCTAGCAGCAGCCTTGTAATTCCCATATTTTGTATATGCCGTGGAGAATAATGAGCCTCCCCAATAGCTTAAGTGCGACCGCCCACGGTCAGGTCCTTAACCTTCCATTTCAACCAATTAATAGCAGTAAGCCATTAAAAATTAGCCCACAATAAATTTCAAGCAAATTCAACACACACAAAAAAAATGGTGGAAAAAGAAAACTTCATCTATACTCCCTCTCTGCTTCCCACACCAACCGACCGACCGCATGGCCAGACTTGTGTATTGGAAAACTTTAGTCATTTAAGATATAATTGCCAGCTTTGTTTTATTTTTGTTTTTGCTGCTCAGATTTCTTCAGCGATTTTTTTTTTTTGCTTTTTATTCTCTCACACATTGTTGGGGGTATACCATGTATAGTATGTATGTGTATAAAAAGACCTTTCCTTTCTTTCTTGTGAATTTTTTCCAATACATTTCCCTCTGACCTTATTTTCCCTTGTGCAACTTCGGTTCGTTGCTTCTTCTTCTCATTTTCATAATATTTTTCTTATTGATGTTACTACTGCTGTTGCCATAGTTAGTGTTGTTCTTGTTGTTTTTTAAGCGACATGTTGTTTATTTAAGCAGTCAGAAACAGCAGCAGCAGCAGCAGCAGAAGTAAAAACTTTTAATCGGATCGAACGCATACGCAACACAGCTGGGCGTTTGAATATGAGTAATGTGCTGCACAAGTTGGGAATAATACACATACATATATATTTTAATACATAAACATATATAAGTATATACATACAATATATATCTACATCCATACATACATGGATACATATCTACTTACCATACGTACATCCACACACATCCTCAAGTACTTACTTTCATTTATACCTAAACCAAAATATCGAACTGGTCAGAAAAGCACTAGTTTGCTACTAGAATCTTCTTCATACATATCGACTTATATACAGCCACACACATCTTTATGTACTTACATTCATTTATACCTAAACCAAAATATCAAACTGTTCAGAAAAGTACTAGTTTGCTACTAGAAACTTCTGCATACATATCTACTTACATACATCCACACATATTCTTTTGTACTTACATTAATTTATACCTAAACCAAAATACCGAACTGCTCATAAAAGTACTAGTTTGCTACTAGAATCTTTTTATGAAAATTAGACTAGTCCGAAAAATATCAAATTTGCACCAGTTGCAAAAAGACTGCTAAATATTTTCCTTGAAAGCATATTATTTTTATTTCCTAAAATTTTTAATAAAAGACGTTGATTTTTAGAATATTTTCGGTGCATTTTTGTACTAGTATGTCACTAATATTAATATGCCGGAAATCCGTAAATTAACATATTAATCCTCTTGTTAAAAATTTTAGTCACGCACATTTTTGTGGGATTTACGTCTTTTATTTTTCATAATATTTTTAATCCATTTGCAAATACTAGTAATTTTCTGACTGAAATACATCACTCATCATACCTTAGTAAATTTTCTTGCTAAAAATTTCAACTACTTGCTTACAAAAATAAAAATAGATACTGTTAAATGGTAACTAGTTTCGAACTAATTCTTAACCAGTTATTTTGTTCGTGTGGCTGCAGATATTCGATGAAAGAAAGGCCACGCTCTTGTAATACAATAAATATGAGTTTCCCAATGCCTGATTGTGCTTTGGTGTATTTAAGTTTTCCATAATTCCAACATAGTTGGCAAGGGCGAGGCACTTTACAGTGAAATGAAGGGTTGCCAGACAGAATACATTTTTTTTTATATTTATTACTAATAACTGAAGGAGGTATAACAGGATATAGTCCTGTTTCTGGTGATGCAGCTCAGTTGTAACTCTTGCGACCTCGTCACCCACCCCCGAAACATTAGGCACTTGTATAAAACATTGTAATTAACCCATGTTAATCCCCCTAGAGTCACATTTAAAAGAGATAGAGGGAGAGAGAGGGAGATCTACGCGGAAATATTCCAATCAGTTGTCTACTAAAGTCTTTCGAAAGTACGATAAAGTCTTAAAGAAAGCAACCATAACATACGCTTTTCCTTCGGCGGCTCTGGACTCGCAATTCAGGAAAAAATTATGCAATGAAAAAACCAATGGCCTCAGATAAGAATTTTGAATCTGAAAACAAACGATGTGGCGGCAAATTTGTGAAATGAACTGAGGTTGATTGACTTCGCTGGAGCCTGAAATATGGCCTTAAGTAATATTAAACTCCAGCAAAAAGGGAGATCTTAATATTGTAAGCTGCTTGGCTGTCCATTTGTAGGATGGATACATTTGATTTGCCACCAGTATTCTGAATGTATGTCCATTCCGAGGTTCACAGCGAAGATTCGCACCCCATCACTGTGGAACCGGCCCTAATCGATAAAGCCTTAGAGTTAAACGGCTTTTTTAACTCCCTACGCATTGCCACTGCGAAAGGGAATGTCGTATTACAGTAGAGAGCAACAAAACTACTCATCTCGTAGCGGGCGAGAGACCGGAATGCGCATGGAGAGCTGATTAGTGAAGGCAGAAGCTTAAATATGTAGGTATGGCGAGTGTGAGCAGCTATTCGCTAGAGGAATCCGGACACTATAACACTCAACATTAGAGAAAAGCGTTCCAATTTCGGACTTTAAAGAACGCGTGTGAATAAAAAATATCTCCACCCTACCTATGATGGATTAGACCTTCCGCGCCTCGACTATGACAAATGTCGAATACCTATTGCCCGCCTAAGGAAAATTAAAGAAGTAAATAGCGGATGCCGAAGGGTTACCGGCTGTGCTGTAAAAGTTTGAAGGACTAATAAAGCGCACAAGTTAACTTCAATGCAGAATGTGATCGGATGACAGTCTGACCAACGTTTGCTGACCAAGTGTGGTATATGCACTCCATAGGACCTCTCCTCGCAACATACGAAGGCAAGGCGGAAAATCATTTGGAGGGGCCTCAAGACGATCACCACAAATTGGAACTGTTTTCATATACCAAGAACGGAGGCTGTAAAGATGAGGAAGGAACTAAAACTCTAAAGGTCTTATGGACTAATCAATTTGAGAACAAGTTCGTTTGAAAGCATGCCGGAAGAAAGAAATCTGAGTATGTTCTGTCCACCTAGGTATGAGCAAGGCCCACATACAAAAAGAAACGAATCATCTACTTACTAGGAGACATCTTCCACTTAATACGAGAGAAGGAGAGATCCGGGGTAGCCTAAAACTAGTCGAGTAGAAATGAGAAGGTGTCAAATGATTCTCACCTCTTATGCATAAGATTTGTTAGGGTAACAGAATGCTCCCTGTACTAAATTGGTGAAGATAAACCTCTTTCCATCCTAGCCTCTCTGCTTCTTACTACGAGGGGCTTCAATCCACCAAGCCACCAGAAAGTCTAGGAAAACTCTTTTAGTCGACAGTGCAGACTATAAATCGATGCCTGGGACTATAGTTACGAACTCAATCAAATCTAGCGGGCCTTATAAGGGATATAGATCAAGAAACCAGCAAGTATAGAGAGAACCAAGGACGGTCTTTACACGGAAATTAAACTGTCAGGCTGAAAGTTAGGGAGATATGGCATCTTTTAACTCAGATGGAATAACTCAAACTTCACAAAACTGAATTTTTCTGATACTAAAAACGATTCACTAACCTTTTATGTAATATTATTGAAGATTTTCTTCAAGAGTCTGAATGATATTTCAATCAAGAATAATTCTTCTGATGGACTTTTTCTGCCCAATCAACTCTGTGGCTCCGGAAAAAGAAATGACCTCCATTTTCTCTTTCTCTCTTGAACTGAACCACTTCGAAATTTCCCAAAATAAACTGCACAATAAATAAATACAATCTGGCAACACCAAACACTCACACACGAGTATTCACTTTCACATCTGCCTGCCTTGTATTACATAAATAAACATGTGAGTACGCCTGTTTGCGAGCATGAGAGCATGAGTATGGCCTCAAAGCAAATGTGAGTAATGAGTCTACGGTGTACGATTTTCGGCGAAACTTTACAACCAACGAGTTTTGAACGATGTGCGGCAATGTATTGCAACTTTCGAAATGAATGAGTCCACAGCGCATGCAACTCCTGTGTATTTGTATACATCCTTACATATCTACGTGTATGTATGTACATACTCATATTAGTGTACATTTCCATGTAATATTTTTCGAAAACTCAAGTTGTCAAGTTGGCAGCCTGGTTACTAGCTTTACAGCATGCAAAGGCAGCACAGTTGGCGTTGCAAGGATACGAAAGTTTTGCCGAATTCAAAAATTGTAGTCTCATCTAAGAGTTGGCTTGGAATGCTTTGAAATTGAAGACTGCAACTAAAACTGGTGACTAACAAGATTTACCGTAACCAAATCGTAGAGTTCGACTGATAAGTTTTTTGCTTCTTCACAGTTTAAAGGAGGCGAGCAGATGTTGCATCGTTACGACGCAGTTCAGTGGCAGAGTAGCGGGCACGTCGGTGGTTCGTTAAGCTTGCATGGTTTGGGTGGGTGAGCATGCAACCGATAGCGGTAAGTTTCGCTTGCACTTTGATTGAAAATTGTACAAGTTCGAAGGATAACTGGGGGAAAACTGGAGCAATTTTGAAGGTCATGCGTGTTGCTTTACAACTATACTTAGATGAAGAAGAAGAAAGTGTGTGGGGAACGGATTAATAGGATAAAATTAAAAAAAAATTCCTTGTAACTCTACGAAGCCAAAAGGCGTAATTAAATGAGGATAAATACCCCAGCCACAACCCAAATCAGCTAACCCCCACATTCACGACCGCGCCCTCCATAATAATTCGGTTTAAATCTCACCTAAATGAGCCACAGCGGAACCGCTGGAAACTTTAAGTTGATGAGCTTAGGCAATTGTGCATGCTAATTCCGTTCCTCTGCCAAGGCAGGTAGACCTCATCATCGGTTCAGCGAAGATTTTCTTTTGAGTCGTAGTACATCGCCGAAGATTCAAAGTTCTTAGCGCTTGCAAGAGAGATATCCAGCATTCTCTGACTAGTGTCTACTCGCAGGTAATTAGTTTGCGATCTTAGCAGTTCATATTCCTGGAGTCGCCTGGAAGAGGAATTAAAATGTTCTATGCGAAATATTTTGGACCAACCCAAGTTTAGGAGAAAGAGATTAGTTGCTTATTAATAGAAGCCTAGAAGAGTTATGCGATATTGCAATTCAATTTTGACAATATCAGAAGCTGCCATCAATGACAATACCTGATGCCTTCTGAAGTTTAAGAAAAGAGTTACTCACGATTGTTGAAGTCTCCATCGTCTGTCCCTCATTACTTTGATCTACACTCGATCCTCCTTATGGTTAAGCCCGAGTCAAAAAAAAATATAATCCAGTTGATTTCCGGCATCACTGAAAAATATGCGGACTTGTTCTACAGAATTGGCATGACCTATGAGAATATTATGTCCTGCTTGCTTCGGAGAGCGACTGTCCACGATTTACACAACGCGGCACTTTTACACAAGCTAAGGTCAGAAATATAACGCTCTGCATACAAAATTTGATGGAATACAACCGTTGAAATTATTTCAAGAGTTCGGACTGCGTACTTTTGTATAAATTTGGATCCCGACACTCTCCACTCACTACATTACCCCTAAAGACAACAAAGACAAGCAGCTAAAACAGCTGCAAAAGATAACATTGTGTCGAATCATCACACAGGAGATAGGCAGGAATTTCTCATTCATCTAGGGCTTTCCATAGATGGATAGATCGAAAGAAGTTTAAAAGTGTCTTCTACCAAGTGATTTTGATAAGAACTCGAAGTGCAGAGATTGATGGCACGGTGGACACCTTCTTCTTGGGTTCCATATTTTTGACGATCCGAGTAAGTTATCACACTGAACCTTTCGCTGAAAGTTTCATGTAAAAATTTTAAACTTTTTTTTATTTTTTTGATTATTTTTCTCTGTATTTTTAACCAATTAATTTAATTATATGAATTAAAATAGAATAAAGTAACATAGAATAAAATAAAATAAAATAAAATAAAATAAAATAAAATAAAATAAAAGAAAAGAAAAGAAAAGAAAATAAAATAAAATAAAATAAAATAAAATAAAATAAAATAAAATAAAATAAAATAAAATAAAATAAAATAAAATAAAATAAAATAAAATAAAATAAAATAAAATGAAATAAAATAAAATAAAATAAAATAAAATAAAATAAAATAAAATAAAATAAAGTAAAATAAATTAAAATAAAATAAAATAAAATAAAAAAATTAAATAAAATAATAAAAATTAAATAAAATAAAATAAAATAATATAAAATAAAATAAAGTAAAATAAATAAAATAAAATAAAATAAAATAAAATAAAATAAAATAAAATAAAATAAAATAAAATAAAATAAAATAAAATAAAATAAAATAAAATAAAATAAAATAAAACAAAATGAAATAAAATAAAATGAAATAAAATAATAAAAATTAAATAAAATAAAATAAAAGAAAATAAAATAAAATAAAATAAAATAAATAAAATAAAATAAGATATAATGAAACAAAATGAAATAAAATAAAATGAAATAAAATAATAAAAATTAAATAAAATAAAATAAAATAAAATAAAATAAAATAAAATAAAGTAAAGTAAAGTAAAATAAAATAAAATAAAATAAAATAAAATAAAATAAATAAAATAAAATAAGATATAATGAAATCAAATAATATACTTAAAATTCAAATAAATTAAATTAAATAAAAGAATATAAAATAAAATAAAAAATAAAATAAAAAAAAAATTATATAAAAAAATAAAATAAAACAAGATCCTACAAGTGAAAAAAATTAAATTAAATTAAGTAAACAAAATTAAATAAAGCAAAATGAAATATAATAATAAAAAAAGATACTGTACTAAAAATGAAAATAATTAAATTTAATAAATAACATAAAATAAAATAAAAATAAAGTAAAATGAAGTAACTTGAATTAAATTATATAAAATAAAAAGAAGTAAAATAAAAAAAAAAAATTAAAATAAAATAAAATAGAATAAAATAAAATCAAATAAAATGAAATAAAATAAAACAAAATAAAGCAAAATAAAATAAAATAAATTGAAATGAAATTAAATTAAATTAAATTAAATAAAAAAATTAAATAAAACAATATTAAATTAAATTAAATTAAAGTTAAAGTTTAAATTAAAGTTAAGGGGTTATGCCACTCTAGGATTTTCAAAAAATCGCTTTTTTTTTGCTTTAAATAGCTCCTTAGGGTCTCAGAAATAACAGGATTATGGCTCGGAAAAATCTCTAAATAATTTATTTTCGAAGTTCCTTGCAAGGCTGCACGGTACGCACACGGTACAACTTAAAACTTTAAACGCGTTTATCTCCAAACTAAATTTTTCGAGTTGGCCGAATCAACAACTCGTACAATTTCCAACCGATTAGGTTCGAATTTGACGTTTTTTAAAAAAAAATGCACATAAAACACCTATTTTTTCGGTCTCTAGAGTGGCATAACCCCTTAAAATAACATAAAGAAAAAGAAAAATGAAAAAAGGAATAGTAGAATAGAATAAAATGAAATAACATAAAATGATATGAAACAAAAATAATATAATATAAAATAGAAATAAAAAATAATAACAAGTAAAATATAATAAGAAAAAATTAGAAAATAAAATTGAGCTTAGACAAATAAAAACAGGTATTTTATATTGTTTTTCCTGCGACTTTTTTTATTCCAATAATGATTATTGCATAAAAGAAACGTATTGAGTTTTAGAAATATGCTCATTTAGTCAGTTTTTTGTTTTCTTTCATGTTAAGTAATCTTGGTAGATAGAGAATCAGCAAAAAGGATTTAAACTTTCGAATCACAACGGTTCGTTCCGAACTATTTTTAAAGACTAATTCATTAAGAATATTATTTCATTGTAAAAATAGTTAAGTTTTGAATAAATAACGATAAAAAATACTAAGAAACAATTTGGAATTTTCGAAACAACTTTCATTAATGATGCTCTGAGACTCTAATGTGACAGAATTATACAATAATATTTTTCTGTATTATTATTAACATCTAAAAATAATATTTTAACCAATTACAGAGTTCGACATCAACACATCAGCTAATAATTATATATGTATCTCCATTGAGTGTTTATTAAACTTACACCACAAGCTTAAAGTTAAGTGCATTCCTGTAAAATTGTCAATTACGAATTAGTCTGCAATGTCAATCAATATCACCGTTAGCCTTTGAACTCGTCTGGCTCAATGTCAATGTGTGGTCGGACAACAAAGACCAAAACGAAATACATATACATAGACCGATAAGTCATTCAGTCTACCCTGTGGACTTTACCACAGATGAGGTGACGATGGAAGCAGAGGCTTGTGAGGCAGGTACACTAAGCCACTATCAAAAGTGATTTTACAATATTAAACGCCTGCAAACCACAAACACTACCAAACGACCAGTGCGACAGGTCGAAAGGACTGACAAACAAAAGCTCGGTCTGACTACGGCTGTGGCTGTGGCTGTGGCGGTAGGTGTTATGTTTACATGACTTTGTTATGCAAATTATGCGGTCAGTAATGAAAATAATTGCATAGCGACAAGCCAAACCAACGAGCTGGATTAAAATTAGCAGTAACAGTGTAGTGCGAGGCGTTGGTAATTCGTGCGCAACAGCTAGTCGTTTTCTGACCTGTCATGAACAGAACAGTAGCAACAATAGCAACGATAGCAATATAAATTGCAGTCATTTGCACTCGAATTACTAGAAGCTGCATTTAATTACAAGCGGACCGAGGAAGAGACGAGGTGGGATGAGGTAAGATAAAATGAGTAGCGGCCGACAACAACAAACGCCAGTTCATTGCATATCCCTAAAACTGAGATAGTAGGAATTATTAATACCGTTATGTATTTATGTATGCACTCACACGAAGCCATAGGTAACTGGCGGCGACAAGTCAATTAATCAAGACACAATAACTCAGCTGAAGACGAAGTGGTAAGTAAGGCTCAACTAGTGTTAAAGGTGGAATTGAAGGTGTATGGTCCTGGTGGCGGATGGGCTATTGTGTGTGTGCATTCACACCCGAAAGCTGGAACGAGCTAGATCCAGAACGAAGTGCTTCGGTCTTTAAGTTGACCTGCCGAGTTCGTATAGTATTTGTGGAGGTCTTTTCCAGATCTCTTATGCTCTTTAATAAATTTTCCTTAGTAAAAATATATTGCACACTTAATAAAAAAACAAAGCACAGCTCAGCTAACTATTGGATCTTACGACAGTCCTCGACGGAAGTTAAAACTAAACGATTGTTATTCAGTGAACTGGATCTTTTGCGAGGTATCCTTTTAAAACGAAAGTTACCCATGACTCTCAAAAAGAACTCCACAGCTGACTAATAGATCCCGTTGAGACCTCCTCGGCGTGACTAGAACTTCTCCTCGGAACTCCAAGTCATATTTCTGATAAAGACTAGTGAGATCTTTCCATTTCGTCATCCTCCTTACTGAATTTGTGAGCGCCAGCCCTCCGAAGCAGAGGTAACCTTGCCTCGGTAGGATCTGAGCTCCAAAGAGTCGTAAATTGCAATCTATGGATAGGCCGCAAGTGTCTACCTCTCAGTTCGGAGAGCTGTTAAAATCTTTTACTCCATTATTCCGTAACATAACCTTCTTGAAACCTATGATGTCGTTGAGAGAGAGCAAGTTGATGCTCATTCCAAAGGCGTTTTGAAGGATCGACTTAAACTTCATTCCATAAACTACTCTGCCAAATCACTTTCAAACAGTTCTCCTTCATATCACTTCTCTCTCTCTCTCTCTCTCTCTCTTTCTCTGCACCTTCTGAAACCCACTGAACCAACTGCATCTACACTCCATTACAACAATTTCTGTATTTTCACTTCATTTAATTGGGTTAATTTCACGACAAACACGACTGAAAGGCGACCACAGCAGGAGCCAGGCACAAAGACTACTGACAAAGCGAGGGGCAGATGAGAAATAGTATAGACAACAGGTGGTAAAGCAAATGAGGATTGCATTACTCCACAGCTCTGCTACCAAACCCACTCTAAAGGAAGTAAAGGAGCCTGAACGTGGGTGTGACCAATGACTATGTGAACTATTAATAATACAAATACCCTTGTTGACACCTCCTTTGTGTGTATGGAATCTCTGCAATGCAGCCAATTATTATTGTTGTTGGTGTCATCGTCAGTGTTGACACTACTTAATAATCAGTGGATTTGTATGGGAAATCATTGTATTCACACAAACAGATTAATTGCTGGAGATGAGAGGTGGCTGGATGAGGATAATAAGGATGAGTAGCTGCTAAAAATATTTGTTATGCAAAGCAGTGGGAGCAAATGAAGGGGAAAGGAAATGAAATAATTAAAGTATTAGCACCTGAAAAAAATAACAAGAGCTTGAAGTGCAGAGCAGTGGATTTCAGCTAAATTTTCCTCTCCAAATGGATTTTCTGAGATAAATACGGGCAGAAGTTTTTAAAATTTTATTTTTAATTGCATTATATTTTTTCTTTAGTGCCGAGATACACCAATTTTTGTACAAAGGAACACTTGGAATTTTCGAAACAGTCATTTATTTTGCTTTATGTACATATATACATATATATATATATATATAATTGGCGCTTTGTAACCGCTGAAGCGATTTTCGGCCGAGCTCCTCCTCCAATTTGTGGTTTTGCGTCTTGATGTTTTTCCAACAAATGGAGGGACCTACAGTTTATACTAAGCCGCCTCCGAACGGCTGACGGTTTTTTTTACGAGGAGCTTTATTTCATGTCCGAAATACACTCGGAGGGATGGACATTCCCTGCCGAGGGGCGACCGCAGTTAGAAAATTTAATTTAATTTTTTATTTAAATTAATTTTCCATAACTTTTCGATGTTGGTGGCACCGGGATATGAACCCGAGCCTTCTGAATGGTAGGACGCAATGCTAACCGCTCGGCTACATAACCGCCTATAAATTGTCTACCTTGTGCATAATTTTTACAGAAGGAACAATTGGAATATTCGAAACATTTGAACTCTTTATTAATTTTTTAAGGGGATGATGCAATTTTTTGATTTCTTAAGTTTATTAAAGCAAAAATCTAATTTATAACTTATATGTTAAGTAGAAACGTTTAATACTTTCGAAACATTAAAAATTTACCTAGCTGTAATTTAGCAAATAAACATATTTAAGTTCAATTATTTAATTGTTTAATATGTATGTAAAGACAAATCAATCAAAATTTCATACCAACTTTAAAATAAAAAAAATAAACAATATAATTATATTTTGTAGTGCGAACGCTTAGAATTTCCGGAACAAGAACTAGCTGCTACTGATTTTATTTACTGCCCTTTGAAGAGTGGGTGTGAGCTCTTAATAAGATGTTTATATAACATTGTTAACGAAAATGTAATCAAAAATAAGAGTCAGGAACAGTTGAAACTTTCGAAACAAACATATTTAACTCATTTACTAAAAGCCGCGTTGCAAGTTTTTATAGTACAGCAGACTAAATGCAACTTTCCAAAATGGAGTTACGTATTTCTCTTTTAATTTATTGATTTTTTCTAAAAAAATATTAGTATTTTCAAGACCATGTTTCATTGAATGCAAGCAATTTTACTTAAACAGATTTCTTTTTAATATAATTAAGGTTTTCTCTTGATTTTAAAATTAAATTAGGAACAAAATTATCCATAAAAGGTACGAATGGAATATTCGAAACACGATTATTTCATAAAGAAACGCATTGAGTTTTAGAAATAAATTCATTTCAAGCAAAAATATCGTTGTTTTCTTGCATATTAAGTACTCTTGATAGATAGAGAAACAGAAAAGAACGATTGGAACTTTCGAAACATCCACAACAGTACTGTGTGAAATATTTGTAAAGCCTAATTCATTTATAAAATTATTTCAATGTAAAATTAGTTGAGCTTTGTATAAGTAAGGCTAAAAATTGTATATGGAACAATTTGGAATTTTCGAAACAACTGTCATTAATGTTGCTCGGAGTCTCCGATGTCACTGAATTGTGTGTTAGTATAGTTCTACACTATCATTAACGTCTAAAAATGCTATTTTAACCAATTACAGAGCTTCACATCAACACATCAGCCAATAATCCTATTCACGAAATTACAATTATTGCTACTATTCCCAATCTTACTAGAGGCTAACATAAATCTTAATTATACCAGTGCCAATAAATCACAAATTTCACTGAAAACTAAACTATTTTAGGTTATGAATAGTGTTGCGAGTGAGAATATGTATGAATATGCGGGCAGATATGTATGTGTCTCTCCCTCCACCAGACTTTTACAATAAATGTAGTAATAATAATAATACCACCACGTGCATATTAAGGTAAATTCAAATTCCAAATAATAAGAACCAGTTAACGCAAGCAAGAGGAAGCAACCTCAACACTGTAATATCGCCACTTCAGTGAACTCTTCATCGTGTTGTGCTCCCGAACCAACATCAAAGTCCACAAAATCCTGACCAAAGTTCCTTTTTAAGCTCAAAGTATTCGTTTGCGCATAATTTATTGTTCATAAATTCAATTTATGCATGAAACTTACCTTACAAGCACACACACACACACTCACACGCATTGCTTTGCACACATACTTTAAGTTTCCTTACACTGGCAAACTCTCCTTTGTAGGCGCAAGATAAAGTTTTCCCCTGGTAATATTGGCCGTTCAACCAAACTAAGCATAAGAAGGCGTCGAAAGATTGTTGGCATGCGAAGATATGAGCAAAAAAAAACAATTCTCTAAATAAAAGCAATTCAGAATGCAGACGATGTAAGGCGTCTCACAACTTAAGCCACACCTTCAGACAAAAAGTTGGAAACACGAAGGTGTTGTAAGAGTTGGAATGAGAGTATCCTTTTCTGGCGTTGAAAGTGTGTTGACTAGCGGTAACCGCAAGGTGCTTGGATGTACAATACATAAATATGAATTAGTTGAAGGAACAAACCCTGTAGGAAATTGGTTGCTCAGAATTGCCTTATTGAGTGCTTAAGGCTTTTCTTATGGTGCTTAACTCATATAACTCACTTTAGTTAAGATGTTAGAGCATGCAGGTGCAATCAACTTAAAAAGACTTATTGAACTCGGCGTTCACACAGACTTCAATTAAGTTGACAATTAGTGCTCGACAGTAGTTATTATTTTTATTTTCTTTGTATAAATTTTTTTTTTTTATAAAAAGGCACAATTTTCACATCTTAAATAAAATATTATTAGTTTATAATAGAAAATTTGAATTTTTTCTATAAATTTAATCGACTTTTATACCATCTCCATCAGCAACAAATTCAGTTTAAACAACATACTCACCAACTTCCAGTCTATCCCCTTTCCTTTGGAGCTTACATATGGTATAAAAAATACTTTACTTAAATGTGAGTTTAATTTTAATGCAATTAATGCTTTAATTAGCTAATTGAGTGCCTGTGTGAACAACTTTTCCAACAAATTTTAGGAGTAAATCATTAGGATAGTAGTTGGAATCAAAAACTTAAATTAGAGCTCCAAACAGATTAGCGGCTCTGCATCAATCTAAGATCCTCTACCTATTAACCTTATTCTTCAATTGATACGAAGTAAAGGAAAGGAAATAAAATTCGCTCCTCTTTGTAGTGGGATCATTTCCTCCTCCATACTTTACTAAGTTAGGCTAGATTGAAGCCGTCATCAGCACTCTTAGGCCACGAAATGGGCGTATTGTGATAGCTTTGATGAAATGTGAGGAGTAGGCAAAGCTAAGAAAGCGATACCTCGCTCAAGTATCTAAGGTTTGCCGCTCCTACCTCCATTCAGTACAGAATGTCCCCTAGGAGCTTCATAAAACCTAGATAAGTGACAGTCTCGTCGGCAGTTCGACTTGGAAAATACTACAGTGTTTCAGAAGACGTAAGCTTCTGCTAATCTCAAGCTCCCTTGAGTACTTTTCGCCACCGAGTCTGCTATCTACATAGTTTTAACTCATCTATGTAGAAATGGTTCTCTTCCCCCCCCCCCCCCCCTACATCTGTAAAACTTATTATTCAGAGCTTAACTTACTCATTTCCTACTCACCCACTTACTCTCTCTCTCTCTCTCCGCTGCCTCACCTGTCCCGTGCCTACGACTACTAAACAACACACACGCTAATGGCTTAAGTGCGCTCAGTGTTTTATGGACTTGTAAAACACAATAAATGCATTTATTTGTGCCAAAGTCGAGTCGCCGATAAGGATGGGTAAATATAAATATTTATTCATGAGACGCCAACGTCACTCGAAAAGGATTTTGCATATATTGTACAAGAGAAGCCTTCGGCAGGTGAGTAAGAGAGTAGGCGGTTTGTACGAGTTTCAAATTGGAAATTATTGTTTCGCGTTTTGTTGTTTTAACTTTCTTTTTTTACATACTCACTCAATTTTGGTTGGAGGACACGGTCACAAGGGTTTCAGAAGCACTTAAGTACGCTTTCAAGTTATTTGAAAATTATTAGAGTCCGATGTGAGTGGCATTGCAAGATGGAGAATTCTTTTGATATACGCACTCACGTCATAAAATGAGAACGAAGTTTTTAATAAAGTTAAACGAAACACGAAAATAAAAATAAAAAATCCTTTATTCATTGGAACAATATTCGGGGTTTTAAATTATATTTTTTTAAAAAGAATAAGGTGAGTCAAAGAAAAAGTTCCTACCCACAGAGAAAACCATTTATTTTAGTGAAAACACTCATCCGAGGCATAGAAAATGAACTCGGTAGTGGTAGGTACATCAGGAAGAGAGTATTTGATCTCAAAGTACCCTTTTCGGCACCACACAACAGAAATAAATAGAATAGAATAGAAAGCCTTAAACTCCAATCTAGGAGAGTGCAAAAGAATCCCTTGATAAACTTTCCTACTGTGAATGACGTACTCGAAATACAACTGACACCCATAGTAGAAAGTGAGCTCTAGGTGCCTTGTGAGACTTGTGCAATATTAGATAATTATTAAGATCTAGGCTCAACTTCTACCTATGCAGACTTCATCCAGACATACTTAACATGCAATGAGTACACGCACGAGAACCTTGGATCTAGGCTCTGCTACAATAACAAGAAAATTAAAGTATTATTTTTCTTTACGACTTCCGTAGAAGTATTGATAGTTTTATGTAAGTCCGCTCGATCCAAGATTTAATGTTAGAGGAGCCGTAACTCTGGATATCTGCTTTCTCCGAGTTCTCTTCTCCTTAGTTGTGTCTACTAGTATTATTTCGCGTCGTTTTCAGTAGATGTCATTTGTTTTAGCGTGAACAACAATTTGCTTCATTCATTTGAAAATGTCGAAATTTGTACCAGATAAAGTGTTTTTGCTGGGAGTTCTTCTTCATTACTTTAACATGAAGAAAAATGCTACCGAAAGCCATCGTATTTTACTGGACGTTTATGGTGACCATGCTTTAGCTGAACGAACGTGCCAAAAGTGATTTGCGCGGTTTAAAAGTGGCAATTTCGACTTAGACGACGGAGAACGATCCGGACAGCCAAAAAAATTTCAAGACGAAGAATTGGAGACATTGCTCGACGCAGATGCATGCCAGACGCCAGAAGAACTTGCAAAAGTATTAGGAGGTAATCAAGCAACCGTTTCCAGACGATTAAAATCATTAGGATTCATCCAGAAGCTTGGAAATTGGGTGCCTTATGAATTAAAGCCAAGAGACGTCGAACGTCGAATCTGCATGTCGGAAATGTTGCTTCAACGCCACCAAAAGAAGTCATTTTTGCATCGGATTGTCACTGGCGATGATAAATGGATTCATTATGATAACCCAAAGCGCAAGAGATCGTATGTGAAGCCCAGCCAACTATCGACAGCCACGGCAAAGCCGAATATCCATGTTGCCAAGGTTATGCTATGTATTTGGTGGGACCACAAGGGTGTGCTCTATTAAGAGCTATTGAAATCTGGTCAGACGATCAATGGGGACCTCTACCGAAAACAATTGTTTCGTATGCGCCCAGACACGAATCAATAATTTTTCATCATGACAACGCTCAGCCACATGTTGCAAGGCCAGTTAAAAACTATTTGGAAAACTGTGGATGGGAAGTTCTACCTCACCCTCCTTATAGTCCTTTTAGCACCTTCCGATTACCACTTGTTCAGATTAATGCAGAATGCCCTCAATAACAATTTTTCACAGTAAAGTCTTAATTTCCGAAAAAAAACCGCACGAATTTATGTACGCCCAATTCATTTCGAGAAGTTGAAAATGCAAGTAAAGGGACTATTCACTAAGATTAATTTGACAATCTTTCCTGTTTGAATTGAAGATGTGCGAACCTTAGTATTTGATACTTCTGATTTCCAATGCATTGGAGGCAGGAGGGTATATCGTCGACCTTACTCCAGTTCCAACCAGCCTTCCCTTGATTTTGCCGGTCCCGAAAAACACACAGATGGACCAGTTTTTACACAGAGCAATGAAGGCTACGTCTCCCTGGTTCATTACACTATTCCTAACTGACTAATGCATACCGCAGTGCAGTAAGTCGCCTATTATGGATCTCTTGGGTTTAGACTTTTGTGCATTTATATAAAAGCCACAAAACTCTTGACATGATTCAACAATGTCGGGCCACAATGAAACCCAGGTAGTGACAGAGATACGTATTTGTGACTGCAGTTGTGCCAGAAGTGATTTGAAAAGTAAGACTTCTTTCGACTATGAGTCCCCATAAGAGAGTGTCCATTTATTAGTTCGTTTATTATGATAATGGAAGTTCTATTTAGGAGAAGTAGATACTTAATTCTCTTATGCACGATCAATGGTTAGTTCTGCCAGGCAGGGTTTTCGCATTCTACATATTTTTGGCTTCGTACGCTCTGCTGTCCCTTAGCTGATTTCACATAGAGTTTACCACCAACCTCTGTTACCTTAAAGAATATTGTTAATGCTCAAACCATTGACAACATTCTCCCCAAGGGGTGAAAGTTCAAAGTTCCTTTGTAGCTTACCCATACAGGTCTATCGATGTCTCCTCAGACGTATTCCCATTCCAGGTACTATCTTTTGAAAGCTAACCTCCATCTCGGCGAAACCGATTGCCGGCTCCAAAAATGAGAAATAACCAAAAAAATTAATATTAACACTTAATGGAATACCCTTTGCTTCCCAAATATATGTGTGTCTGAGAGAGAGAGAGAGAAAGAAAGGGAAATCTCTGTACTATACTTTACCACAAAGTACACCCACTAACTTAGAATTTTCTCACAGATCTCAGCAATCTCGCCCTCTCACACTAGATCAAGTTAACCCCATCTGTGCTGCGAGCAGTTAGTACAAGTTCACGTGTTAAGCTGTCGGGTTGTGTCCGCTGCCAAGTGTAAGTGTTTGAAGATTTATTTGCTATTGTTGTTGTTGTTGTTTAAAATATAAATTAGTTGCTGATAGACGGGTGCAGAGCATTGCATGCTATGACGCCAATTGAAAACAACAACAAAACTGGTATTTGTGTTTTGAAAAAAAAATCCCCTAAGCAGCTTTTAAGCACGCAAATGACAGACTAGACTGTGTGGCAAAGACAATTGAAGATTCCGAACGATTATATTTATTGTAATTATTCAATATTCGTTTGCGGTTGCGTAAAGCAATGAAAGATTTCTTATCTAAAATTAGATTTGTCTGGTGAACGGATAAATTAAAAAATTTCTGGAAATATAGTGTACGGATAGAAAGAGATTCTGAGTTTGGTTTAGTCTTGGGTTTACCCTATGTAGCTGCAGCCAACTCTGTGTTAAGTTTCTGTCGAGCTTGCCATGGGAGGGACTCATCAAGAATTACACAAAAGGCCCGGTGACTAGTGGGCTCGTAGCCTTTTTCGGGTCGAGCTCTGCTCCGCCCGTTCTGGTGGTGGTTTTCGCTGAGCTGTACTGAGATTTGGCTCGCTCTCCTTTTATAAACTCAAGCTCGATGGTTGTAGGTTCCTCTAGTTCACCCCAAACATTTCTTTTGTACTCACTCCCTTCCACCAGTGATTGAAACCGCAATTGGCATGTCCGAGTTTAGTGATGAGTTTTCTAGCGCTCCAGTTCTGATAATACCCCGGAGAGCTGGAGCCGACTCTGAGTTATACTCACATTTTTACCGAGTTGTTCATGGGAGAGAGCTGCAAATAATTCCATAAAAGACTAAGAGTGCGCTTTGTTAATGGATTTCTTCTACGCTCATTGATGGTTAAGTTCCAGAGGAACTCTCTCTTGGAAAAGTATTAAGCAGGTGCTTAATTATCATCCTTTTAGATAGGTTCATCGATCTCACCTAGAAACCTGGCTCATTCCGAGGAAGTACCACTCGTACCAATTCTTTAATTGAACAACGAGTTGTATGGACCGGAGTGAGATCTACATATGGAACGAAATGAGTCTACTATATAGTAGCACAAACAATATCCTAGCTACTTTCTAGCCTAGCCGTCAGCAAATTTACTTGGAGGACGATTTTACCTCTATTTTTCTATAGTTTCTGTGAGGACCAGTTAGTTTAGTCATTTCTTCTTGACTTGGTGCCAGTAATATACAATTTCTTCAAGTTAAAATGGTCGGAAGAACGTGATCTAATGATGCGTGAGGTAGCGAGCAGCGGGAGGAAGTAATCGGATGATGTTGTCTGGTAAAGAGCTCTCGTAAGCAGACATTCTAAGCTCTTTAACCCTTTTAGATCCTGTTAAAGGACATCAAAAGCATCTCCTTAAGCTAATTTTGATCTATACCTCCTTTTCCAGCAGCTTCTTTCAGCTACTTTTCGTTACTTTAAACCAACTTCCTCGGATCTTGTTGGAAAATCAGTAAAAATGTTGCGTAGCTCGTCTACAGATGGTTCCAGCTCTGCGCCGTCCTCACCAAGAATTTTTACGGTTGACACTACAACAGCAGGCACCTCGGCCGACGAATCTTTGCATAATTTTGCGCTTTCACCTTCTATGGTCTCGGATACATCGGGCGTATACAGTGATGAGGCGCGAGTCACATCTAGAGAAGCCTCTGTGAACTTAGAAGGTAAGCATCTAATCAGTCTCACAGAAAATATTATAGAATGAGAACCTTGGTTACTACACAGCGCCATTAAATGACTACATAATGGCAAGAACAGGTCTGTTGGAGAGCGAAGCGCAGTGTGACGCCTTACGCGAACTGCTTACCGATTACGAAGTAAAAAACTTTATGCAGGTAATAACAATTAGGAGTTTACATGAGAAAATTCTGTTAAGCTATGCACCCTCTTCGCATTTTCCAGGTCAGCCGCAGTCCAGAGTTTCTAGACTTCACCGTCGAACATTTGCAACGCCTCGTGGAGCACGATGATTTGAATGTGCGCTCGGAGGCGGATGTCTTCTGGGCCATACGACGTTGGTATAAGCAGAACGAGGAGTCTCGACGCATGCACCTACCCAACTTGATCGGCTCCTTACGTCTCACACAATTCGATGTAGACTTTCTTTACTCAAATATCAATACATTGCCTGGCTGTGAACTCTTGGTCAGCCGTGCTGTGGAGTGGCTACTACGTCCCACAGCAAGAGCCACAATAGCGCTGCGCTACACAAAACCACGTAAGGTGTTACAAGCCGAAGAGGAGACCTACCGCATTGCAGTGCAGACGCGTGGTGATGTAAGTAACTACAATAGATACTAAAAAGAGCAGCTCCAAATACTAATCTTTACACTATAGCACAGATTCGCCGACAAGTGCATTCTACGCTACAGCAATGCTCTTAGTGAATGGCAGAAGTGGTTGGAAATAAAATTGGAGCGCAGTAACTTCGGCTTGGTGCAACTTGAGTGTAGTCTCGTCTTTATTGGTGGCTTGGGTCGCAATAACAAACCGAGCAATCGCGTTAATCGCTTCAATTTGAACACACAAGCCTGGGAGCCAATGCCATCGATGGAACAGCGTCGAGTTTACTTAAGTGTCGCACACTTGGATGGCAAAATTTACGCCTTCGGTGGGCAGGATGAGAAATATCAAGCGTTGAACTCGGTGGAGATGTAAGTTAGATGCGGAAGGTTGGGATGTAAACGAAGTTTATTTCAAGATCGCTGACCAAGCTTTTTCAAAAAATAAAATAAAATAAAAACCTCGGTCCGAGACCGCCTTAACTCAACCAGTATTCATACCTACAGGTTCGATACCATCACCGGCCGTTGGCAAAGTGTAACCAGCATGTCTTTCCGTCGCGCTGGCACCGGTGCTACAGTCTTAAATGGCAAACTCTACGTAGTTGGTGGCTTCAATCGCGCTCACTTGCGAACAGTCGAACGTTATGATCCCGTGAAAAATATATGGACGCAATGTGCAGATATGAATGACGCACGCGGTTGGCCTGGGCTAACTGTACATAATGGTTATATTTATGCGATCGGTGGTTGGCACAATGGCGCACTAAGAACAGTCGAACGGTATAGTGTGGAGGCCAATAAATGGACCACGGTTAGCTTATATATATATTTTTAAATATTAAAATCTATATATATATTCGTAATAAATTTATATTACACAGATTGCTTGTTTGAATGTGGCACGTGGCAGCGTATGTGGCATGTCCATGAATCGGGAGTTGTGGGCCATTGGTGGCTACAGTGAAGGTGTTCTCAAAGATACCGTAGAAACTTACGATGCGGAGAATGATAAGTGGCTTGAACAGAAAGCCTTGCCAGAAGTTGGTAGATATGTGCATTAAGAAATCTATAATTACCGTTGTTCATTGTTATTTATTGTACAAATTGAAGCAGAAAATGAATTTTAAATAATAAAAAAAAATATTTGAATGGAAATCAATATGGAAAATTGGTAGATTTTTGAAAAAAATATCAGCCAAATGGCCGTCACGGCTTGTAAGCTTACAGGACCGCATGCTTTTCATGAAATTTTCCTTCACAAAATCCCAACGTGGCTGTTGTATGGTCTCATTAGCTTCAAGAATGCCATCTTTGTGGTCTTGAAACGACGTTGGCCTGTTGGCGTATGCCTCATCTTTCACGTGGCCCCGAAGTAAGATGTCATAAGGTGTTAAATCATAAGATATCGGTGGCACCTCTTCGAGAGATAACACGGTCCGGAAATTTCGCCCTTAAAAGATCGATGTATACGTTGTTGGTGTGGCAGGTAGCGCCGTCTAGCTAGAAGTAAACGTTGTCACTACCATCCAATTCCGTCCATCAAAAATCATATAACATCTCTTGTTAGCACAAGCCATTTATTCTCGAAAAAGTAAGGTACAATGACCCGGCCGCACCATAAACCACAGCAAACAGTTTCAAGTTGAGGATATAGTGGTCTTTCAATAATAAATCTTGGATTTTCCGATCCCCAGAGGCGACAATTTTGATAATGACGTCGCCATCTAAGTGGATATTGGCCTCATTAGTCCGGATGATTTTTCGATTAATCATTTGTATGAATTTCAAGGACCCAATCAGCAAAGGCACGACGTTGTTGATGATCGGCCGGTCTTGTGTTAACTGAACTTAATAGGCTTTAATACCTTAGTCTCCATGCCAGGTGTTTCACGACGATCGAAAAATGTTTTAGTTTTATGAACCGATCAGGTTTTCATAATTTTTAGAGTGAATTTTAATAATTTCAATGCATTGTTTAAACAGTTATTGTTTATATTACTTGCTGGCTGGGTATTTGCATAGAGTTGGGATTGGAATAATCAAAACAAAATTCGTTACAAACTCTCTCAATAATGTAATAGTTGTGTGTGAAAAGTGAGTGTGAAAGAGGTAGCTCCGTCTCTCACCCCAATCTGACATCGAAATATGCAAAAAACTGTGTCGCGGCTCTCTGTTAAGTTCTCACATAGATGCTCTCATATTGTGAGATACATTGAAAAATATTTTGAGTTTATGAAGTAATATATTATTCTTGCAATTGATAGCTTTTGTGATCTATATTTCTCCTTCTATAAGTGCGATTGGATTACGCTAGATGGCGTTAGGAAGATGATATTTTGTACTAAAAAAGATAATGGAAATCGTCGAGTCTGACCGTCATGCGTGAACTGTTTCGATTGCCCAGAAGCTTAACATTTTTCAAAAAACATTTTGGAACCACTTGAAAAAGGTTGAAACGCAAAGCAGTTTAAAGTTTGGTTGACACATGAGTTAACGAGAAAAACCTCATGCAGTTGGCAAACTGCACAACCAAATCGACCCATATCTGAAGTAGATGATGACTGATGTTGAAAAGTGCATCACTCATTGCAACAGCAAACGAAAAAGGTCGTGGTCGAAGGAGAGTGAGTCGGCACAAAGGGTATCAGGATTGACGGTCAGGTAGGGTTTTGTTGTATATTTGGTGGGATTAATCCCTTACAATCTTACTCACATAGAGCCAAACTCTTATTTTGGGCCTGTACCCTTAGCTATTAGTCAGTTTGAAGTAGGCCTAGAAACGCCCAGCTTTGGCCAACAGAAGGGAATTGTGCTTCATCCGAACAATCACAGGCCACACACATCAAATGGGGAAGAGAGGCATAATGACATTACCTTCAAAATGGAAGTGAAGTTATCGCATATTTGACTTAAATCAGACCAATGTACACAAAGTTTTCATATTTTAAAAAATCAATAAAAACCGAACGAACTTTTTACTTAACCTAATATAAAAATGGCGTTTTATAAACCCTGTAGGGTAGGTCTTGATGTCTTTTCGACAAATTAAGAGACCTACAGTCTGTACTAAACCGTCTCCGAACAGCTGATGGATTTTTATGAGGAGCTCTGATTTTCATGTCATAAATACACTCGGAGGAGTTGACATGTCCAGCCGAGGGGCGACCGTAACTAGAAAATTTAACTTAATCTTTTAATTTAAATTAATTTTCTATAATTTTCGGATGTTGGTCGGACCAAGACTCGAACCCTGGTTCTCCGAATGACAATACGCTATTCTAACAACTCAGCAATTGCGGCCGCTGCCTGCAATAAACACTCCCGAGCGTGTAAAAATAGTTTTCCCAATAGTATTCTAGTTTTTGTTTACATTTCCGTGCTTAGCGTTCAAGCAACTGAACTAAACTCGTTCTCAAGCTTGTCAGTTTAATAATCGACTGCATTTGCAAAATATTTGCAATACCAATTTCGCTGTCTTTGTTTAGTCGCCAACAAACGCTTCAGCGCAACAGACGCTTAGTGGAAACGGGTTTTCTTCGCCACTGTTATTATTGTTTAACTGACTTTTTTCTCTTAATTTATACAATATTCCTACAAACTAAGCTACGTGGTGCATTCGTAAGCATGGAAAACCGTTGGATAAGTGAAAATAAACCGATTTTAGCGAAAAGTGCTTTACGCGCCTTCGACGGCGACGAATCGGAAACAATAATTTTAAGACAATGTGATTTGCTGCAAAGTGATGTGGATGTGATAACGGAAAATTTTGCTTATGCAACATATTTAGATTTATCGCATAATGAGAAAATTGGTAATAAATTGCAGTGCAAGTGTAGTGAGTGAGCGTGCAAAGAGGAAGAGAGAGAGAGTGAGAGAGAGAGAGAGAGTGGCGGCGGGATTCTGAGAGTGTTAGTCATGCAACTCTGCCACTTCATGTGGCTATTGCATGTCTCAAATAAGCGGAAGACAATTAATTTATTAACAATTTTTTTCTTTCTAATGCGTTCTAATTACCGGTTTTGTAAGCAACGTTGACTTTGTTATTGCAGTTATCACTTGTTGAGCGCATAGTGCGCTTTTTTTTGCTTTTTTGCTGTTTACATTTAGTCTATATTTATATTATTTTAAATGATTTCTTACAGTTGACTTAATCGCTTTGTAATTGCAGTTAACCAAACCGACCGCATGGTTAGAATAACCGTTATTTAACATATTGAGTAACTATATTGATATAACTTTTTCTATTGTAAAATTTGTTGGGAAAGGTTTTTTCAATAAAAAAAATTTCTAAATTAAAAAAAAGCGCCAAATTAAGATTGCTCTAGTAAAAAGTAATCCATTATTTTTTGTAGTAAATCGAAGACTTTTTTTCTTCATCTTCTTCATTAGCGTGCGCGCCGCTTACGCGATTATAGCTGATCGCTTTCTTTAAAATAGTTAGAATTAACTAATTTGTGTCAAATATACAACGCTTTACTCGATAAATTTTTGCAATTTTTTTAATGTTAATGTCATTATTACCCTCTCAAAAAAAAAATCCCTTGTCACTATTGGTAAAAAATTGGTACATCGATTTTCAAAGGCTTCTCTTAAAGCCAATTTTTCATCAGCCAAATCATTCGCTTTTAATAGAAACAGACTGTAACCACTTGGTGCGAGGTCCGAGCCATAAGGTGGGTGCATAAGAGCCTCTCAATCAAGCTCTCGGAGCAACTAGGCAACTGCTTTCTTCATACTGTCTCACAAGTTGCAGTTCTGGTCCCAATTATGAGTTCGGCCGAATGGGAAGTAGCTGAAAATGCAATAGGATAAAACCTTCCCGGCCGTCAATCTTGGCTGGGAGACCATTTCTGCCACCTCACTGCCCTTTGATCACGTTCATTTTTTGTTTATGTTGCTTCAAGGGAAGCAGACGGTCATCATTAGTCACCTTCCGCTTTAGAAATGGGTTGATATCGTTACGATTCAGTAGCGATTCGGCGTTGAAAATTCGGTCCATGAGGTTTTATATCTATTGTATAACTCATGTGGCACTCAAACACTGGAGCTCCTTTGCGTATTTAGCCTTTTTCAAGTGGTTTAAAAATGTTTTTTACTCCTGGTCAATCGCAGCAGTATTCGCATATTTCGCCCTGGCCTCGTTCTTTACCAGACACGCTTCGCTACCTTACCCAATCTGGAGAAAGCTGAACTCTTGGCGCAGTTGTTGAGCTGTACACTCTCGCAAAAATTGATTATACTTTCTCTATTCAGCTCTTCAGCAATTCATTAAAGAAGTCAAACGATAAGGAATCCTCCTTTTCTGAAACATCGCCTGGTGTCGATTGGCTTGGAGAGGTCCTTTCCACTTCTGGTTTTGTCCGTCAGTTTACTTAGTCGTGTAAGACATAGCGTCGTGCTGGCAAATACTGCCTTAAAACCGACGAGGAGGTGGTGTGTATCGATCACCTTTTCACAGGTTTTTTCCGAAATTTGTCTCGTGGAGAACACTTGGTTAAGGGTGGATTTACTCGGTCTAAAGCTACACTGATAAAGTTCAATCAGTTTGTTTGACACTAGGCTTTAGTCTTTCACACAATCCTCTCGACAGGACCTTGTATGCATTATTGTGGCGGCTTACCCGACGGTGATGTGGGATAGCCCTTTTTGTGGATTGGACAGAGCACCCTTGGGTTCCGATTGTCGGGCATGCTTTCATCTGTCCATATTTTGCAAAGAACCTGATGCATGCACCTTATCAGTTCTTAACGGCAGCTGACAATCCATTAGCCTCCACCGGGTGATACCTATTCTTACTTCCTTATAGTCGGGTAATGAAACAAATGTTCCATCTATACCATAAATTCAGTATACTCTGGGCATTAGTCATTATAACTCTTTTCTATTCCTTTGGTTTCGGTCTTGAAACCCTCTGTAAGTCGCCGTATCTCTAAGTAGAATTTTTTAGCATTTCCCTTGTCGGCCAGCTTCTCAAGCTCTTCAAGCTCACGCATCTTAGTCTCTTACTTTTTCTGTCTGCAAATGCGTCTCGGTTTAAATCCCTTCCCACCTGTGTAGTGGTTGATCGCAACGTTGCGAGGTGGGCAGTCTGTTTCCTTTCCAATGTGACACGGCAATCCTACTACAATCGTTCCATCGTTTCTTGGGGAGCTTGAAATGCCGTCCCAAAGTTCCCTTATACTGAGTTGCTGAGCTGTTATAAGGCGAGACTCTCATTCATCGGGGTGAACGCCAGTACTCTGTGATGGAGTCCCTCTCCCACCAAGAGTCGATACCAAAATTGAGCTTCTTTAAGAGAGGGATTATCGAAGATGAAGTTCTCCCCGCAAATGTCTTAGGATTATTTCACTTTGAAGAAGGTGTTAGATGTCTTAATGATTTTTGGCTCGCTCGAACCCGAGTGGTGAAACCAGGCGCATCTTTTTACTGAAATTTTTTTAATTTATTTCCATAACAATTTTTTACTAATATTCATACAGTTTCTACTTACAGAATATATCAAATTTCTATTGACCCCAAAGACATTGTACCTCCAGAACTGCACGAGCTTAAGTGAGATAAAATACAGATTTAGCGCGTGCACTGTACAAGCGTTAGACATAGCTGGTTGTCCGATTGATTACGAAGCACACTTCGGCAAATACGATTTTTCGTTTCTAGAGAACCTCACACTCAGCTGGCGCCCAGAGGTTAAGTGGAAAAAACTACTTAGTGAATTAAAGGCGCTAAAAAGTCTAACCGTCGAAGAGCTATATAGAGCAGAAAAAGAGAACTCAAGCTCTAGTGCAATTGAGCAAGAAAGAGAAGCACTCTTCACAGCTTTGACTGAATGTAAAAACGTCAAATTCCTTACACTCGGTGGCATACCTTGTGAGTGTGATTTAAGACATCTAAGAAAGTTAATAGACAGAAAGCTAGGCTTTCACATTAGACACGTGGACGCCATGCACTTGAGCAGGCTCTGCGAACTAGAAAATTTAAACACGCTCTATCTGGAGCATGTTGAAAATTTGACCAACACAAATTTGCTGTGTATAATAAGAAGTTGCGCCAACTTAACGAGACTCACGCTGGATTATTGTGCTGGTGTGACGAAGGAGTTCGTTTTTAAAGCAGCAGAGTTCTTGCGAGAGCGGGATAAAGATCAGCCATTAAAAACACGTTTGAATCTGGAAATATGTGGCTGTGCTGACATCACAGAAGATATACAAGAGGTAGAGTGTGCATAGATAAAAGACAAGAAAATACTTAAAATACCCTCCCTTTCTCTTTAGGATCCTCAATATGCCAAGGCGGAGTCTGCGCTGAGTCTCATCTTGTACTTCAAATGCAAACATCCGCAGGGGAACTTTAGAAATGAGTAAGTAGACGCCACATAAGATATCAAGAGCCTACTAAATATTCCACTCTCATTTGTTTCAGTCTCATCATACCCTACCCAGCACCAAATGTACAACTCAGCATTTACATACTATTCGAGATCTACAAGAAGCTGATCCACCAACCAGCCGCACAACACTTTGCCTCCGTTTGTGTCGATTTCGAGTGCGCAGCCATTGAAGAGGAGCGTCATTTGAAAATAATCGCGTGCCGCAGAGCAAAGGTGGTGCGTAATGAGATCTATGATGCGTACTTGGAGATTACAGCCGAGAGTAAAGACTTTTTCACAAATGCGCCTTGCACGAATGCCATGAAAATGGTGCTGAGTAATCGTTTGCTCGTATTCGATACGATTTTGGATGATTTTCCACTGCTAAAGCGTTTGAAATTTATAAATTGTGTTGTGCAGGAAAGCGAGCTTCGTAAAGAGCGAAAGTACTGCAATGTCTGTGAATTGGAAATATGTTGCGCAAATGCGTTGCCGTTGTGGCAAGCAATAGCGTCGCTTTTTCCTTGTGTTCGAGCGGTGTATTTGAGCGATGAGTTGCTGGAGAATCCTATAGAGTTGACGCCGAGTAGGACACCGAGTACGAGAAGCAGCTCGGACTTTCTTAATGTTGCGAGATTATCTATAGCTGGTAGCATTTTTGGCGATGAGGATGTGGAGTTTTTAGCCAACCTAAGGAATTTGAGAAGTCTATCAGTCTTTGGGAATTCAAAAATTACGGGTGAGCTTAAGATCTTAAGTTACAGTTTCCTTAAAAAGTTCTGCCTAAGGAGAATTTTATAGATAGTTTTTTTTTTGTTCTCTTGCAACCAACTCTTTTTTTAAGCTTTCAACCCTTGAACTCAGCTTAATATTTCAGTAGAAGCACTTAGAGAACTATGGGCTATTACTTTGGAGTAGCTTAAGCCCGGATGAAATTGCTATCCCTCCTTGGGGGCGCTTCAGATTTCTTTGATAGTTTAGTTTCGATGATTCGATCTGGATAGTTTCAATTTCTTAACTGCTCCTTCATAAAGTCTAGCGTTCCACCGTTTTTATTAGGGGTGGGATTCGGAACAGCACAAGCTCTGATAAGATCTTTCTGTATCATAAGGAGAATAGCAAAACTCTATTGTGCTCTATTTTTATCCGCAGAGGATGATCTGTACCGAAAACCCCTTAACCCTGATAGTTTTAAATTCACTAGCTCGCTGAGTTAAAGTCTTATTCCTTGTGTTTTGCTTTCTTGAAGTACTTTTCGAAATGCAATACACAGACCGTGAAGTTTTGGATTGAGTGTCGCGGATCTACGGGAGCATCTGGATGATGCGTAAAGCTTCCGAGTAGGCTTTATACCACCCTAAGCTCTGATGAGTTATATTTCTATCGAAAGAAGATGGTCTTCGCAACATTGGGACAGCGTAAGGCGGAGTTCTGAGCACAAAGGTTCTCATAAAAGTTCTATTCCATAAGCTTTAAGGACTAAATCTTAATTAACCACAACGTGTTACAAAAAACCTTTGAGTTCAAAGATAATTTCTTAATATTTTCAAAGGAAATCCGCTTGCATTATGAAGATTTACCGAAAAACCGGTCAAAGTTAGTCAGATTCCAGGAACTACTCGGACACGCTCGAACTACGGTTGCTCCCATTCGAGATTTCTGTCCATAGCCAGCGCCTGTTAGCCAAAGTGTTATGCAGTCCCAGTAGCCGCGTGACTAATAGTACATGCTACCACACAAAGAATTCAAGGGTCAAATATCTACAAACAAAAATTCTCATTGCCCTCAGAGAGGGCGAAAAAGCTCCGGATTGGCTTAGGTCCATTAGTTGGGCAAAAATTAAGAAGCACACCACAAATCAGATGAGGAACTCAATTAAAAATATATATATCTACATTAAAATTGAAAATGGCCCATGACCGGGGGCACTGGGGACAAGATACGAGTCATGTTTTCGGCATCCTCTTAGAGAACTCGTGTCCAGTTTTTTTTTTTTCATTATTAAAAAAGACATTATTTCAGGCAAACACATCGCCGAGCTAAGCAGCATCGAGGAACTCCAACTGAATTGCTGTGAAAACTTGAACCAATACTATGTAGCAGACGTGGTAGCCTCCCTCCCACTACGAGCACTCGACTTGAGACGGAGTACATTCGCCATAACCGCCACACATCTCACAAACGAAATGTGGCTAAACTGCACAACGTTGACTGAACTCAAAATCGACTGGCAGCAAGAGCTGACAATAACAACGCTGAGAATTCTACAAACTCTTCGTGACATTGAGGTGCGTAATCTACCAGCACACGCTTGTGCGGCCTGCCTGCGGCACGATCTGCTGGCAGTTGGGGTACCCAATCAGCGAATTGGCTTTCAGCATTGCAACTGCCTGGCGGTGCCACAAACCCGTTTGGTGAAGGATTTCTTTCGCACGCTCGTCGCACGCACACGCATTACAAAGCTCACACTCGAGGCGGAAGTGCTGTGTAGAAATCTTAATTATTTGCAACTGCTGCAGCGGCTAACACATCTGAGCATTGTTGCTAAGAAAACTACGCTCGATGTCTTTCGCATATCGCCGAACTTCTATCAAAGTATTGGTCAACTGAGAAATCTGGTGTATTTGTATTTCGCACATTTCTACTATTGCTTCGATGGTGTCATACACATTGTGGGCCGTTGCGCCAAACTCAGAGAGCTCAAACTGAAGGAGTGTGTGGGGTTTTCCGATGTAGTGGTCTACGATCTCGCTGAGGTGTTGCAGCGAAAGCGTACAAAGGCGCAGTTGCCGTTGAACTTTTTTATGCAGAACTTCAAGGATGAGTCAAGCGATGCGGGGAGTGAGGTTAGTTTTGGTTTTTGGAGGAAATAAATGATCTTTGTTTTAAGGATTCATGTTTTTGGTTTTTCAGGAGAGCTCCAGTGACGGTACTCTGGATGTAAGTTCTTTGATAGTTATTTTTGTGGATTATTTTCTTTGAGTTTTCATATTTTTTAGGTCCAGCGCTTTGAGGATATAAAGGATTATATAAGAGTTAATTTTATATAAAAAAAGCTCTGAATTGTGAAAGAAAAAGAATCAAATATGTACCCGAAGGATTAAAACAAGATTATTGAAAAAAACTCATGGTCAGTTTATAATAACAAAAGGAAAAAAGAAAGAAATAGAAGAGAGCTTCTGCTGATACTCAAAAGTAAAGTGATGAACTTCCTTAGCTCATTCTCCTCAAGTCCTCATACTTCCCAAGCATACCGTAGAGGATTATGTGGAGACACGGCTGTAAGACATCTGAAGAGCTCTGCCTAAGAACTCCTCTAAGTCCCGGACTGTACAAAACATATCCATTTATACGTTCTAGAGTAGAAATCCTGGGAAACTTTACTAAAGAGACATCTGTTGGGTGCTCAGAACTCAGTGAACTCCATTATTCACCAGGAGGGCTTCCCTATTTCCTCATCTATAGAGGTGCATCTAAACATGTGGAGGGGTAATGGGCTCGCCCTGTTCAGACCAACCACCCAAATTTGTAGAAAAAAAAATATAATTGCGATCGCCCCTCGTCCACCAACCTTTCGGAGTATATTTCTGTCATAAAATAAATGTTTCTCATAAAAACCATCCACCGCTCTGAAGCGATATAGAATGAACTATGTTGTTGTTGTTGTAGCGGCTTCATTAACCCCGCTTAGGGACAGATTAATTAATCTAAGTCACCGAGGTCATCTAATGGGTGACCCGGAATACGTGCTGTTTCGACGGGATCGGCCCAAATGGAGAAGGCGGTTAGATGTGCCGGCTTTACTAAAGATCTTTCCGGTTGTTCGAAAAACACTTAAGCTAGATTATGGAGGATTGCAACACTTTATCACACCTCTGCAGATTGCTGTCCAAGAAGCTCTCTGCGCTTTTCAAATCCCATAAGAATAAACTCTCAGTAAACGTTTTAGAGAGGAAGCTTATTTCAGCGGGCGCCACTAACAGCTCTGATGTCATCCGTCAGAGGTTCCTAAAAAGCTGTGAAGGGATTTTTGAAAGACTCTCTGACTCGTTGGGAATGTCTGACGGTTAAGAAGTATTCACTGAGAACCGTCCTAAGACAAAAAATAAAATCAGGACTTTTCCACTTATTGGCACTAACTGAGATCGGGAAATTAATATTGTTATATACACGTGTGGACAGATCGTCGCACACGATTAAATCGTTTTCTGATTTTCAACAACCGATTTCTGCAAATTTTTATCAGACCCAATGATGAGGTCATCTTTCATGTACTTGGTCTCCGCTAAAGTTGGTTCTAACGTAATTTTGACCTCCTCGTCATCAATTGATTCGCCGGCTGTCTGCTACTTGGCTATCTTTCCGAGAATGAAGGCTATCCCTGGTCCGGTACCGGTACCAGCACATTTTCGCTGTAATCACTACTGCAGCTTCCATTGTGCGAAAATCTGTACCACCGAAAGTACTTTTAAACGGGCCTTGAGTAGAGACGAGAAGAGCTTCTTTATTAGAGTTCGTTGTGAGTCCTGTAATTTGAAAATTTATTGACGCTGTTGTCGCCGAACCTGGTTCTGTTACATTTATCGTCACTGTTTTATCTATTGTGGTTGCTGTTGAGTTTGGTTTGCTTGTAATGTTCCAAGTTTGGTTCCACAAGTAGGCCGGTAGGCCGGATTTGGTCAAACGACTGCAGAGCCGGTGCAAGTTGAGAAAGCTATTCAGTGTCCACCCGCCGATCATTCACACATCAGCACATCTCAGGCACCTCGAGTCTTTGGCTTTACCAAAAGCAGAAAGTAGGCATAAGACCAAAGATATTAGGTCAAGTAAAAAGTTCGTTCGGTTTTTATCTAAGAGATGGCGTTATTGTCCATAGTACTAGTGTAACGTATTTATACGCGCTAAAAGTTTGTCTTTGACAGTTTCTCGATTGATTGACTCAGTACGTTGTGAGCGCTCGTCAAAGATGGACACCGGCAAGGCGAAAAAGCAGCCAAAGCGGCTGAAAAAAATTAATTTAGTTTATGGGCTCGATACTGTAAACGAACGTGTAGCACAAAAGTGGTTTGCTAGGTTCGATGTCAAAGATGCACCACGCGTCGGGAGGCCTGTCGTCGAAAATTGCGATAAAATCATGGAAATAGTGAAAACAGACCGTCACGTGAACACGTATTTATTTGCTGAGGAACTCAAGATAAGCCAGAAAACCGTTTGGAACCATTTGCATAAACTTGGATTCAAATGAAAGCTCGATGTTTGGGTGCCACACGAACTAACGCAAAAAACATGATGGACTGAATTTTCATATGCGCGAATCGCTGCTGAATCGCAACAAAATCGGCCCATTTCTGAAGCGTTTGGTGACTGGCGATGAAAAGTGGATCACTTACGACAACGTCAAGCGAAATCGGTGGTGGTCGAAACGCGGTGAGTCGGCTGAAACGGTGGCCAAGCCAGGATTGACGGCCAGGAAGGTTTTGCTATGTGTTTGATGGGATTGGCAAGGAATCATCTACTAAGAGCTGCTCCCCTATGGCCAAACGCTCAACTCGGCCCTCTACTGCCAACAACTGGACCGCTTGAAGACAGCACTCATCCAGAAAAACCATCTTTGATCAACAGAAGCCGAATTGTGTTCCATCAGGACAACGCCAGGCTACACACGTCTTTGGTGACGCGCCAGAAGCACCAGGAGCTCCATCTTTTCCTGTCCATAGCGAACGCGCTTAATGGTGAGAATTTGGCCTCAAGAGCCTCAAATGTACACAAAGTTATCACATTTTGAAAAATCGATAAAAAAAACCGAACGAACTTTTTACTTTGCCTAATATATATACTCGTATATCTTTGTTCTATACATTCTTACATGGAACTTTCTAAGCCAAGATATTAAGAACATGCCAGCAGTTGATTTCAATGTTTATTATTTATTGCCAAGTGTGGATGGACATTTATGTATGTCTCTTTCTCTATCTTCCTGTCCGGCAGGATTATCTTAACAAAGAAGAGTCTTAGTATTATAAGGAAGACACTCGTCAACACTTTGGTATGATTCCACCTTTTCTCTGAATATTGAATTGTAGTCCGGGATATCTGCTAATAATTTATTCATGTCCCTGGCTGCTGAGTTGTTGTGTTTGTTTTTCCTTTCTTTCTCTTTGTTTAACTTTCAATTGTTTGCTTTGTGTTTATCTACAATATGAGTCTTATCAACACATGGTTTGTCATCGTCGTCTTCGGCATAACAAAAGAAGGTAGAAAAAATTAAGAGAAAATATTAAAAAAGGTATTTATGTAATTTATTAGGGTGGTCCCACATATATGGAAAAATATGAAAAAAAAACTCAGGTGATTTTATTTTTAAAAGGCTCAGAGTATTTTTCTAACACTTCTATGTAACCTACCCACACCTTAAAAAGATCAAGAAGATCAAAAAAATGTGTATACAATATTTTTCTCTCACCGTTGGTTGTAGGGACGGTCCAAAAAGGTGAAACGATTTTAAGTGAAATAAAACATTAGATTTATTTTCCTTCCCCAATTAAATATCTACGGTCTCTAAATGACCGAAATTTGGAACTTCGGTAACTTTCCTACTTTAGCACTGCCTGTCAATTTCAGTTCCAGACGTTTCTATTCTTTTTCGGCTTCGGTTTTGGTTTTGGCTCAGATGGAGAACGTCATCTCGAAGTGGGTTGACTGTTTTGCAATTGAAACCCATGTTCCATAACCCATTACAATGCATTTTATGACTCTGAGAATGGAATGGACTCGGTTGAACGCATCTTTGGTGATCTTTAGTTTATGTTAGGAAGCATTGGCCCGCTGCTAAGCCTTACATAGACCTGTTGGTTATTTGTAGTACCGGCGATGGAGGATTCATTTCAAGTAAAGTAGACTTCGTGCAGAACATCAACGGTTTTTGTTAAGTTTAAGAACACTTTCATATTCAGTTTTAGAACTTTCTCTAGTAATCTGAACGGTAAATCGGTGTTTAAAATGTGTTCTACATAAGGCCGCTTAGAGACAGAGAATGTTTTCGAACGCTTCACCCAGACTCTGTCTACTCTCCCTACACTTCCTGCACTTTTTCAGTGAGAGTAATGCTCATTCGACTGACGTGTGATGTCGCTAGATTTTGGCTCGTCATCAGAGCTACAACTATTCTGCAGCCATTTGAGATCGGTTGCGAAAAAAGTGGTTGAGTTTTCCTTCGCTGACAGCGCATAAGATCTTGGCAATCTTGCGGCCTGTTAAGACATTCCGTCTTACGCTGATCCGTTCCCAACGCTCTCGAAAATTTCGTTTACAGATCCTGCAGTGGCTTTCATTTTCTAAACTCGTTCACCGGACGAATCTATTACTTTGGCGATCTTCCCTGCTTTCCTGCGTCCATCTTGATCACTACATTCCTGCTTCCAAAGACATTTTGTGAGATTATTACCTTAATTGCTGTCATACTGTCAATCTATATGTTATATTTACCTAGGTAAGCTAATTTCATAACTGTGTAGACCTCCACCTAGAAAATACTACAGTACTCCGAAAGCCTGCCTGAAGGATTACCTGAGATTTAGAGATCATCACAATAACTCCGAGTGTCCGCACCACCACCTGTCCGAATTATATAAGTAACAGAAAGAGAAGGGATAGACCCATCAAAATTTATATCACTCGGATCAGAATGACGAGTTGAGTTGATTAAGCGATTTCCGTCTGTCCGCCCATTTATACGTGGTTTTAAAAAAGTTTCAGCCAAAGCTGGTACACAGATCCACAGGCGCATTCAAGATGAGTTGAGTTCAGTTGAGATGATGCAGTGGATGATCAGAGGAACCAGCGTACTTAGACCTGATTTCTGGAATACTTCTTTGTGAGAACTTCTTAGATATAGGAACCATTTCGTGTGACTTATGAACGATGCAATACTACCATTGCTACGTCAGCCAGGCAGTCAAAAAAATAATGTCCTAGGTGTTGATGTCGTGTGATGCTTAGGGCTGGACAGTGGCAGAGGTAGGGCTCGACACACTCTTCTTCCTTTTTGTACCTGTATCTATTGCAAAAATCATTGGAAAAGTATCCCATTCTCCAACCTTGAGTTTCCATTAAACAGTGTTCAGTTAGTATGCCCGTTGTTGAGTTGAAGGTGTACCGGTTTAGACGGATTAGATGCCTTGATATTTTAGCCTCCAACACACACCAAAGCTGTCCAGTCACATTGCAGTTCCCTTCACTGAGCCAGCTGTTATTGGTTGTTTTGGTTAAAGTCAGCTTTAGTCTAAGTTTTGCTGTAGACAAGGGTACGCCCACGACGTGCGTATAATTTATTGTAGTTACAGTGGTAGCTTTTCTCGCGAGCTCATCCGTCATACAGTTGCCGGAGATGTCTCTATGAAATACCGTAAACTTGATATGATTATGAAGGTATAAAGGCTGAAAAGACATCTCTATTTTCTTGTTTAATATAAATTTCATTAGTGGCTTTGAAAGAAAAAGAATTGAAGGCCACTGGAGGCCAAAAAAAAATATTTTTTAGAATTTTCCATTAGAACTTTTTTTGGGACCACCCTAATGAGTGTGCCCAGTTATGCCCAGGTAAAGCAACTTTTTTTGTTTTGGAAAAAAATATTTTCTTTATTCTTATCACACGTTTTTCCTCTCTTATCCCACTTTCTTCTACGTTTGCTATCTGCTCAGCTTTTCACACTTTTTTTTACTATTTTCTTTCACCATTTATTATACACGTATATAAACAACAATTGATTTATTATCTCCATTTTGTTGTTGCATACTGCTTTTAATATTTTCTATTGAACGGTCATTCATTGAATTGGTTTATGGAATATTCGAAAATTCATAGAATGAAATTTCCCTAACTACCGAGATGTGTACAAGTAGCTTGGAGCTGCCGACCGACTCACACAGTGGACTCATTGATCACATTCAAGTGTTTCATCACTTGATTTAATTTATGTATGCTAGGCTTCAGTGAGTGGCATAATATTGTTGGACATTTTTGTTGTTGTTATTTTTATTATTATTTTTTTTTTTTTTTTTTTTTTTTTTTTCTTTTGCTTTTATTTTTCTTTGCTATTATTCACCAACTTTTATCCTGCAAGAATCTGTCTGAGTCATACTTGGGTGAGAGATATTTATTAGCCGTAAACTATTGAGGTGACATAGTTGACTTGTCTCCTACACGTACTATACATACAAACACACATATATATACTCATACATACGTGTATATTATTATTTATAAAGCAATAATTTGCACTCAAGTGAGAATAGAGAATTGACGTTACCTTTGTGTGTGAGTAAATAGTTTATGATATCCTGTCACGTGCAAATTTTGGTTTATTTGATAGGTAAATTGGTTGTAAATTATGGAGAGGATTAGCTGAAGGTGACAATTTGTGGGCGCTTATATAGATAAATATATGTATATATGTAATTTTAACAATCTTTACTTTGAAAGAGTGTGACAGAATACACATAGATTTGATGAAACTGACAAAGGATCTAAAGGAACTATACAATCAACAAGAATCCTGACAGGATTACTAAAAGCATTCGAAAGTTGACCCGTTTAAAAGTAGTGGTTCTAGTGAATCAAACTGGATAAAGACCATAAACTTAAATTTTACCCCTCGCATGCCTTTAAGATGAGGAAAGAAAACTCAAAAACCAATAACTACAAACAAACTCGAACTTCCCAGTCAGTGAAGACTGTAAAGAAGTATTTAAACTCCAACAAGGCCTTGGGTCTATCTACTGCCTAAAAAGGAGAAGCTACTCTTGCCAGAGAGCGTGCATCGGAGAGTAGTACACGTCACCCGAGAGAGAAAAGTTTTAGTAACTGAACCCGTATGTGCACGCAGAGTAGTGTCTACCCTGGATATAGGGCTGCGTTTAGTGACTTGGCAACTAAAATGTTGGAGGGATGATAGGATCAGATCGCTAAAAAAGGAAACACCACTTTTAATACAAGTTAGCCTGCTTTTTTCGTTAACAGGTCGGCTATTTTTTTAATTTTTTTTTTATCAAAATAGCCATGTCCACTCAGCTAGTGGGCAACACTACTTATAAAGGATGATCCATTTCCAGGTTCCCTATTTTTTAAAGTAAAAAACAAGACAGAAAATTCAAAATCAATGGCGAATTTTATTATTATCATTCGAAAGAATGCTTTTGACATTATCTCTTTCATATATTGGCCGCGGCGAGACGTACACGTAGATGAAATACCAAACAATATTGAAAAAAATAACATGATAGCTAGAAACGACTCAGGCGCGATCTATCAAAAAAGTACCTCAATTTGGATCACCCGTTATATAAATGGTTGGACAAATCTACGACCTAAGGACCCAGGGTCGACTATTACTTAATCAATCAGGATGAATGACCGCCCTCCTACCACAAATCACACAGAAACAGATCAGAAGTATGTAGAATTGTGAACTAAAATGAGACGGTGACCGCCTTAGCCGAGTGGTTCAAATCCCGGTGCCACCAACATCCAAAGGTTATGGAAAATTTATTTAAATAAAAAATTAAGTTAAATTTTCTAATTGCGGTCGCCCCTCGGTAGAGAATATCCACCTCTCCGAGTGTATTTCGGACATGAACAAAGCTCCTCATAAAAAAACCATCAGCCGTTCGGAGGCGGCTTAGTATAAACTGTAGGTCCCTTCATTTGTTGGAAAACCATCAAGACGCAAAACCACAAATTGGAGGAGGAGCTCGGCCGAAAATCTCTTCAGCAGATACAAGGCCTGAAGTCTTTAATGGAAAGGGGAAGTTGATCTCTGACGAATAAATGGAACAGGTATGTAGGTAGTTAGCGAAATGGAAGTCAAAGTTTTGCTCTCTATCCACTGCCACCACAATATACAGCAGGAAGTCCAAAATTGATAGAGAAGTGGTACAAGTTAACCCTAACGAGCACGATTCTTCCTACCATCAAATCGAAAATCCCGTACTTGCAATCCTTTCCGACTGCTTTTGGAAACAGAGAAATGTTTGGTATGGAACCTCAAAAAAAGAGAATATTGTGCTAAAAACAAATAAGTTTTAAGGCTCCACAGCTTGAAGAATAAATGAAATAAAATAAAATAAATAAAATAAAATAAAATAAAAAATAAAATAAAATAAAATACAATAAAATTAAATTAAATTAAATTAAATTAAACTAAATTAATTTAAATTAAATAAAATAAAATAAAATAAAATAAAATAAAATAAAATAAAATAAAATAAAATAAAATAAACTAAAATAAAATAAAATAAAATAAAATAAAATAAAATAAAATAAAATAAACTAAAATAAAATAAAATAAAATAAAATAAAATAAAATAAAATAAAATAAAATAAAATAAAATAAAATAAAATAAAATAATATAAAATAAAATAAAATAAAATAAAATAAAATAAAATAAAATAAAATAAAAAAAATAAAATAAAATAAAATAAAGTAAAATAAAATAAAATAAAATAAAATAAAATAATTAATAAATAATAATAAATTAAATTAAATTAATTTACATTAAATAAAATAAAATAAAATAAAATAAAATAAAATAAAATAAAATAAAATAAAATAAAATGAAATAAAATAAAATCAAATAAAATAAAATAAAATAAAATAAAAGTAAAATATAATTGAATAAAATTACTCAGTAACCTTTTTTTCAGATATATTTCTGTTGTATTCCCCTCAATAAATCTCAAATATTCTACATTTCTTTCTGAAGAATTGCAAAAATTGCACAACCAACGCCCTGTGTGTACAATTCCACTCCATATTTGTATGTAAAATATTATATGTAAACAAATATATTTGGACCTAACCTCACAAATTTCGATTCTCCACGCAAATTTAAGCTTTTTAGAGCTCATTAAAACTTTTGGTGGCAGACATTAATTATTTCCGCGCGCATTTAGTGAATATACATAAATACAATAAGTTTAGCTTATTTGGTATAAAAAAATTATATTTACAACTACAAATACATGTGTATATCAGTGCGTTTATATGTATTTACTTCCTTCCTCTAAAATAAATGTAAATATTACCGAATATTTAGGACTTGAAAGCAGCGCCACTGTGCAGGTAGGCGGTATCGGTAGGTTCGGCGAATAAATGCCATCATTCATTTTGCAACGTCAAACAGCTGTACATACAAATACATACAAAAACGAAACACATGTAAACCCACACGATTGCGCAATCAAGTGTGTGTGGGAATATATATATATAATCAAATGTACTTGAGTATGTTTGAAAGGGTGTGTGGCAAACTACTTTGCATAAAACTCATATTCAGTGCTGTCATTTAGACACTGCTTACGGTAATTATAATTATATGCTTGTGTACATATGCATGTATGTAATTACGAAATGTAAATAATTAATAAGATTTATGACATTTGATATGTTCTAAGAACACACTCGCATTTGTGAAAATACATATATACATAAATATGAGCAAATTTTTGCTTATACATATATGTACGTGTATATATGTACATATACATCCAATATAAATTTTAATAATTTTAGTTTACTTTTTTCATGGACATTTCATATGGGAATTCAACAAAACAAAATTTAATAAATTTAATAATACTTCTCAATATCTTTGAATCATAAGTGACAAGTTGTCAAAAATGTTTATCAAGGAGTCCGAAATATATTATATGCTCGTAAATATGTATTTACTTCATTTTGTATGAACCATATATTAATTAATATGCCAATTTTACGAATTGTCACTTTCACTTTGAATATTTTGATTTAAATTTATTTCATCTTTGCTTACATACATATTAAGCTAAAAATATACATACACACACATAATACATACATGTGTGCGAGTACACTAATATAATTAAAATCATATTAATTTGTAGAAATTTAATATTTCTATTTAATCAAAATAATAATTTATAATTTGATATTATTGATATTAAATTTCACCTAATATTAGTTAAGCTTTAAATTTTCAAAATTGAAATTTTTAATCAGACATTTTCATTAATTAAAAAAATTTATCGAAATGAGTCACCTATATATTATGCATATGTACATATACATATATTTTTTTATTTTCTTCGTAAAAAAAATTATATTTATTTTATTAGTTTTAAAATTTGATATGAAATTTTTGGAATTAAAATCTATCACATATTATCCTTATTGATAAAATAAAAAGTTTACTTCAATGAATAAGCGATAAACATATCTACATACATATACCTATATACTTTTATTTTAATTATTTATTTTGCGTGAAAAAAATTATGGAAATTATTTATTTTTAAAATTTGAAATAAAATTTTTTCACTAATCATAAAATATTAAATCATACTCGTGTTGTGAATGAAGATTTTCTTTGATTTTATAAATTTAAATTAACTTATTATTGCTTTCATCTAAAAAAAGTTACTAATCTGCGGTAAAATTTAAAAAAAAATTTAATTCAAAATCTGAAACATATATATATATTTTTTATTTAGTTCATAAAATAACTTTTTATAGAATAAAATGATTTTTTTTAGTATAAAACCTTTAATCTAACATATTAGCATTTTTAGTTTTAATAAATGGAAATAGTTGGTAAAATAAACAACTAAAATATACTAAATGACTTTGAGCATGTACTAATCTCTTGTTATTATAAAAAATTGTCCATTCAAATGAAATATGTAAGTCTACTTTTATACTTTCATCAGAAAAAAAAATTATTCTTATTTTTTTTAATGATGCTTTATACACTATTATTAATTAACAAACATAAAATATAAAATATAAAAAAAAATTAAAATTTGGTGAACCAAAAATCAGCACTGCACCAATTCGGAATTTAATCAAAATTCTTGATTTTGTTCTCAAAACGTAATTCAATAAAAATATAGTAAATTAGATACACGAAATTTTTTCATTTTCGAAATAATATCATTAATAAATCTTACCACTATTTCAAACAAAAATTAAGCTATGTAGCAAAAGAAACAGTTTCTTATTAAAAAAATATAAATAAATAAAATACTTTTATTATAACTAACTTAAATTATTTTCCTTTAAAAGCCTTAGACTATTTTTTACTAAAGTTATATTTAAAAATATAATATTATTAATAATACGTAAGGTTTTTTGGGAATTTTGTCACACAGAAATAAATCGCAAATAATTAAATAGCGTTATTTAATTACACTATAACATTTTAAAATAAAAACTAATATTTATTTATAAAAATGTTTGTTAGTTTTCAATTTTATTTCATTTTATTTCATTGAGTCATAATAATATTTTCATCATTTTTATATATTCTATTTTATTTCATTTTGCTTTTTTATTTTATTTTTATCTGCTTTATTATACTTTAGTTTACTTAACTTTATTTTATTATATTTTATTGAGTTTAACTAAATTTTATTATTTTTCATTTAATTATACTTTATTTTATTTAGTTATATTTTATTTTACTTTTTTTACTTATTTTATTTTATTTTATTTTATTTGATTTTTTATATTTTATAAAATTTTATTTTTTTTTTATTTTACTTTATTTTTTTTATTTTCTTTTATTTAATTATATTTTATTTTATATTATATTATCTTATTTCTTTATTTTAATTTATTTTATTTTAGTTAATTTCTCTTTATATTTTAGTTTATTTCATTTTATTTTATTTGATTTTATTTTATTTTTTTTATATTTTAAATAATATTATTTTTTTATTTTACTTAATTTTTTTTTCTATTTTCTTTTATTTTATTATATTTTATTTTATTTTATATTATTTTATTTCTTTATTTTATTTCATTTTTTTTTATTTTTTTATTTCATATTGTTTTATTTTAATTTAGCTTATTTTATTTTATTTTTATTTATTTTATTTAATGTTATTTTGTTTAATTTTATTTTATTTAGTTAAAATCTTTTTTATATTTTATTTCGCTTTATTTCATTTAATTTTAATTTAGTGTATTTTATTTTATTTTTAGTTTATTTTTATTAAATTTTATTTTACATCATTTTATTTTGTTTTTTTCTGTCTTATTTTATTTTTATTTTTATTCATTTTATTTTGTTTTACGTTATTAATTTTGTGTATCATATTTTATTTTATTTTATTTAAATTTCTTTTATTCTATTTTATTTTACTGTTTTACCTTTTTATTTTATTTTGCTTCATTTTAATTCATTTTATTTTATTTGATTTTATTTTATTTGATTTTTTATATTTTATATAATTTTATTTTTTTAATTTTATTTTATTTTTTTTATTTTCTTTTATTTAATTATATTTTATTTAATATTATATTATTTTATTTCTTTATTTTAATTTATTTTATTTTTTTATTTCTTATTTTTTTATTTTAATTTAGCTTATTTTATTTTATCTTATTTGATTTTATATTTATTTGTTTTATATAATGTTATTTTGTTTAGTTTTATTTTATTTTAGTTAATTTCTTTTTTATATTTTATTTTATTTCATTTTATTTTATTTATTTTAATTTAGTGTGTCTTATTTTATTTTTAGTTTAATTTTATTAAATTTTATTTTATATTATTTTATTCTGTTTTTTCTGTCTCATTTGATTTTTATTTTTATTCATTTTATTTTGTTTTACGTTATTTAATTTTGTTTATCATATTTTATTTTATTTAATTTTTTTTTATTCTATTTTATTTTACTTTTTTTACTTATTTTATTTTATTTTATTTTATTTTATTTTATTTTATTTGATTTTTTATATTTTATAAAATTTTATTTTTTTTTATTATACTTTATTTTTTTTATTTTCTTTTATTTAATTATATTTTATTTTATATTATATTATCTTATTTCTTTATTTTAATCTATTTTATTTTAGTTAATTTCTCTTTATATTTTAGTTTATTTCATTTTATTTTATTTATTTTAATTTAGTGTTTTTTATTTTATTTTCAGTTTTTTTCTGTCTTATTATATTTTTATTTTTATTCATTTCATTTTGTTTTACGTTTTTTTTTTTGTTTATCTTATTTTATTTTATTTTATTTTATTTTATTTTATTTTATTTTATTTTATTTTATTTTATTTTATTTTATTTTATTTTATTTTATTTTATTTTATTTTATTTTATCCTATTTTATTTTATTCTATTTTATTTTATTTTTTTTTATTTTAGTTTGTTTTAGTTTTTTTATTTTATTTAATTGGTTTTTATTTTTTTTATCTCATATATTTTAATTTTTTTTTCATATATTTTAGTTCATTTTAGTTTTTTTGTTTTATTTTATTGTTTTTTATTTTTTTTTTATTTCATATATTTTATTTTATTTTATTTTTTATTTTCATTTATTTTACCTTATTTTACTATTTTATTTTATTTTACTCCTTTTTATATAATTCTGTTTTATTTAACGTTATTCTATTTTATATATTTAATTTCATTTAATTTATTTCTTTTTATTATATTTCATTTTACTTTATTTTTATTTATTTTATTTTATTTTAATTTTCTTATTTTATTTTACTCTTTTTTATATAATTCTATTTAATTTAATTTTATTTAATTTTTTTTTATTTCATTAAAACAAGTTTGCATGAGTGAGTCATTTTTTTTTATTTCGAATTTCCAATCTCTCAGCTAGTAACGGTATTGTACTAAGTTTCAAATATCATTAATTCAGTTTCTTAATTACTAACACGTAGTTCTAAGTATTTTAGTGCAATATTTAATTTTATTGCATTTATAAAAGTAATGAGACCTACCGACGCATTAACACAATTACATAAGACGTAGGGAAATTGAATAGCAATCGAAAAAGGTTGTGTAGGTTATTAAGTAGTTCTAGAAAGTACTAGATTTGTAAAAAGAAATAAAAAATTACTTGACATACTTTAAAAAATCGTGATAACAAGCTTTCAGGCTTAAACACTCAGCGAGGGAATTACGGAGGATTATACTAGTATGTGAAAAGTGTTAAATAATTCAAAGCCTGTCAGCCGGCTTTTAATGAAAAATGCTTAAAACTGAATCGGAGACTTTGTAAGTGAGCAAGTACTTAAGTACAGCAATTTGAATATGCATGAAGTAATTATTTTGTTTTATAGTTATTTAATTTTTGCAATAATTCACTTGCTTACCTTATTATTTATTAACTTGTTTGCACATCTGACTGCATTCCGAATAGAAAAGTAAAAACAAAAAATATATGAAATCAGTGTGGACTTCCGCGTGAAATGTGATTTAGAAAAACAAATAACTCATTTAAATCGTAGCGTGATAATTATAATACTAATTTAATTTATTTCATTTTATTTTATTTAATTTTATTATGTGCTCACCGCATTTTTTATATTTCCATTTTTTTTTTTAATTTTCTGTTTGTATTTTTATCTATATATTTTATAATTAATCAAACATGTATTTTAATTTTTTCATAATATCCATTTACAACATTTTCAAGTGAAATCAAAGTTCATTTTATTGACTTATAAATTGGTTTTCGTTCAACAGCGCCCAGTCAGTTGGGTTCGAGCAGCGATCGTGTGTGGACTTTGAAAACTAAGAGTATTAAGTGAATTTGTGTATTATTGTATGATAAATAATAAAAATGATTTTTGAGTCCGTTTCCGTTTCTAAACGCAATATCGCGCTCGCAATTTTCGTGTCGGCGCTGTCTCTGGCGGCGTACGTTTCGGCGGTCGATTTTCGTAAGTAACGGTTTTTAGTGAAAATTTTGTGAAAAAAAAATTTAAAAAGATAAATTCAAATGTAATTAATGAGGAAAAAGTTTACTCAGTCTTAGTAAAAAATACGACAAATATGTTTCAAAAAAGGCTCCAGCTACGGATTTCCATTTTCAGGACTCGAATGGAATGAAATCACAACACAAGAGCAGGAGATCTCAAAGTGCTCCTCATTAAAAGGCTTCCCGATCAAACGGTTTAGCAAAATTTTATCACCATCATACGAAGGATATGTCAGTTAGAAGATAAAAATTAGCTTTGAAAAATGTATTTGGGTATTCCTCGAAGATCGAAAAAAACTTCTTCCTTTCTGCTAGTTACTCAGGAAATCTGGTTACAAAGTCTTGGTATAACTCTGAGCCTTAAACTTGAAACATTCTAACCAGATCCTTTATTGGGTTTCGAGATATTATTATTGTGGCATTTAGCGGGTCACGAACCCACAGTAGAGGTATTGTCATTGCGAGCCTCTCCGTGTGCGGTTTCAGTGGTACTAGATAAAGAAGAGATTTATGTTGAAGGATCTACTGTAAGGGGCATGCAAGTAGGGGCTTAATGCGATACCTCAAATTATTTTAAGAGGTATACATGTTTCGATCCAGGAGTCTAGTCCGGATTTGTAAGACTTTAACAAAACACAACAGTCAAGTCTTAGTTTCAAAGGAGCTTCGCTGATTTTCTGAGGTAGTTGAGGTTTTCCGCCCACAATAGAAAATGCATGGACCTCCAAGAACTGATCAAACCTTACGCAACAATATATTCCACATAAAGGAGTTAGATTTCTGACACTTCAGCCTCATTTAGGCCGATGTGTGGAGGTACAATGCATAAGCGAGCTCCTTAAATAGATTTGTATAGCTTCAGAGAGAGTATCGTGACCAAAAATCTTCGGAACTCGGTTGCTTCTTTTCGAATTTCACAGAATTCCTCTCTTTTGCTAGAACTCCTTCATTTTGGAGTTTAGACTACCAGACCAGTTCAGTGTTTTTCAGTCGGATGTTGTTTCTATCAAGAAAGCGGTGGTCACACTGTTTCGGAGGTGGTTTTTTTGTGAGAGAGGCCAACATTTACTCAGACAGCCATTCAGATGTTACGCTCTGGTATCCTCTCACGGGCTGATCTAAAGTTGTGAGGGAGTTTTTGTCATCACTATCTATGGAACAGACTTATTTCAGAGTTGCAAGCATATGAGTACCGGGTTATCAAAGCTCTTACACATAGTGGAGTTCTAAGTGGGCATTTCCCGACGTATGTTAGTCGAAATAGTCGGGTTTTGGTTCGACCATCATCCCACGTTATAGAAAATAATTTCTTCTATTAGCAGCCACCTATCGACCGGGAATGTCAAGCCCTCCGAGTGATTTTTTTGACACGAAAAAGAAGCTCCTTACAAAAATACATCCGCCGTTCGGAAGCAGCTTAGAATAAACCATTGGTTCCTCCTTATCTTCAAAAAACATCAAAAGTAGTCCACAAATTGGAAAAGGATTTCGTCCGAAAATCGCTGCAGTAGTTACAAAGCGCCGATTATACATATCTCAACGCGGTAATGCTTGTGACTTTTGTGGATCTCCACTGTCGTAGTTGTCTCGAAGGAGAGATGGATCCATCTGTGCGCTTTCTTACAAAACTGTTCTGCGTTTGTGAGGCTGCCAATGAAAGTTCTTGCATTGCATACATTTACGAACTCTAAGGGTTTTATATCTTTCCAGTGTATAAGCCTATGTGGGATACTTTTGGGATAAGTCCCTTCTACTTAACCTTAACATATCTGAACCTACCTAACGCGACTCTTAAGCCCATATTCGGGCTATAATATCTATACGTATTGCATAGAATCCCCATGAAGTGAAAACTGTTGGAAGACACAGTGTCGGTTTACTCCTCCGTCAAATTGGGGGAGCTCACATTACATTTAAACGTTCGATCGAGCTCCAAGCGTCCTTCGGGATACATAACTTGGTATTCTATGAAGTATATGTGGTTCTTACTTCCATACTCAGCAAGTGACTTCAAAGCTATAGCAGGAAAAAGAGATCCCTGTATTCCTGAGACAGCCGGCATTCTCTAGATATCTATTGTAGTACGCGCAGCACAGTCCAAAAAAAAGTCTACTCTATGGACGCAATATCTAAAGCAATTCTTCTTGTATAATACTCGGGGAATTACTAGCTTCAATGCCAAAAAACATGAAGCTGTTTAGAGATCTACCAATACAAGATAGGAGGATTGCGATACCCCGCATAGCGAAGGAATTCTACAAAGTTTTGGAAGCTTGTCTAAAACCAAACTATGGGAAGAGAGAGGAGCCTGTCCCTCTACACTTACCTGAATCAAAGTACAGTCTTCCACTTGACCGCGTTTCTGCTCTGATCTCTTAAGCACTAAGGCATAATTTTAAAGGTATGACATACACTTCCGGATATTTTAGAACATCAGACTTTAAAACGCTCTAAAGGCTTCGACCTGTCAAGAATTTCCTTCTCTAAACATTCTCTCGGGGCCATGATGTAAGGGAAAAATCTGCGCGGTACTAAGTAGACAATACAGTGATCGGTATGGTAAGGGCTAAATTCCTACAGAGGACGAGCAGATCAAGCATTAAGCTACCCTTAAACAGAGATCTCAAAGAGCACACGAAGTTTCTTCGTCGAGAGGGTATAACCCTCCTCGGTTATAACAGTACAAAGCAATGGAAATTTGTTTTTGCTCAATGTGTTTTCAAAGACGTGATTTCAGCTGAATTAGTTAGTCTCTACTCATATTTTTACTGAGTGTATTATTTTAATCCTTTTACTCTCGATTCTCTTTACCTAAATTCTCTTTCCCAGCCGAACCCATTACGAAATGTCATTTCGGCGATGAGAAATGTTTGCTCGAGCAGGCGCACAAGCTGTTAAAAAAAGCCGCCACAGGCGTGCCTGAAAAAGGCATACCATCATTAGAGCCACTCAAAGTGGATAAGATCGAAATTCTGGGTGATAATAACAAAGCGCTCAAAGTGGATTTGGTGATGACCGATGTAGAGTTTCATAACTACACCAAAGCGACCGTAACGTCAATCAAGTGAGTGGGATGCTTAGCAGATATTATATATAGTAAATTATTAAATAAATTTGTATATCTTCTTTATCGCCACAGGGGCTTCAGCAAAGATACCAGTAAACCAATGAAGATTGTTTCACAAAACATCAATCCACGTATAACGATTAAATCGAATTATAAAGTTGATGGTAACATTCTAGTGTTGCCCATTAAGGGTGAGGGTCAGATGACAATGGTGTTGGATAATGTAAGGACCCGTTTTGTGACTATACTGATAATGAAGGAGCGTGATGGCAAACACTATTTAACTGTCGATAATATCAAAGTCGATAGTCAATTCGATAAGTGAGTAAAAAAATAGAAATAAAATTTATAAAAAATATTTTCTAGTAATTTAAAATCATTGTAACATTACACTTCATTACATTTTTATGATGCTTATTTTTAGTTAATTTCCAAATATTGTTTTTCATTTTACTTCTCATCAAAAAACATATCTTTTTAGGAATACATTTCTATAGCTTATTTTATTGTTCTCTCATTCCCATTTTTTCTCTCTCTTACAACTTTTGCATATTCTTTTCTCATAGTTAAGTACTAACGTTCTATCTCTTTCTCTCTCCTACAGCGTACACACTGACATGACTAATCTTTTCAATGGCGACAAAGAACTCTCAGAGAGTATATTGCAGGTGATGAACGATAATTGGCGCGTACTCGGTGATGAACTAACACCAAAAATTAACGGCGCTTTAGCTAAAAAGCTGAAAGAGTTGCTGCTTAAATTTTTCAAGGATGTACCATATGAAGATTTTTATTTGCCAGAATGAAAAATTGTAAGGAAATAGAATTTGAAGAGAATTTAAAATAAAATAAAAAATAGAAAAACAGAAAAATTTAAAATTTAAAATTTAAAATTTAAAATTTAAAATTTAAAATTTAAAATTTAAAATTTGTGTTTCTGTTTTATTTGAAGAACTTAATGAAGAAAGCTATTTTAGTTTGTACATAAAAGAGCGTAACGGCTTTCCAACGGTATGGCTTACTCAAAATGAAAAAAATTAATATAATAATTCTTAATTAATTTCCTCTCTCGCCCCCAGTGTTGTTTTTGTCCCTTCTCATTTTACAATAAACGATCAATAAATGGATATTTTTTAGGCCCATGTGCGTGAGAATGGTTGTGATACTTTTACAAATATTCGAACTCTTCCCTCTCTCCCTCTCTCTCTCCCCCCTTATTTTTTATTATGAAGCCTACATATGTCCATCAGTTCCAGATAGCACTTTACATATTTATCTTTCAAGTTAAGTATTCGCCTGCCAATAAAAAAGAAACTATTTTATCAAACATTTGACAAGTAAGTCATTTGAAAAAAAAGCGATACACCCTTAAACAATGCACTGAAATTGTTAAAATTCAATATAAAAAAATGGATGAATACCTAGCAGAGACGATTTGTAAAACTAAAGCATTTTTCGGTCGTCGTGAAGCACGTTGTCGGTCCGTAATACAGAAAATGGTGGAAAAAATGGAACTGTTGGAACAGGTTAGTGATTTGAAGAATAAGGCACGTCCACGTCACACGTCCAAGAACAACTGAGAATATTGCTGCTGTAGCCCAAAGTATTGAAAAAAATTCAGGTTTGTCCATTCCTCGTTGTTCTTTGGAATAAAAAGACTTGGGTCTTAAGGTTAACATAAGAACTAAAGTCGGCCGATCATCACCAACATCGTGCCACTGCTGATTGTGTCCTTGAAATGCGCAAAAACGATCCGGAATTTCATATGAAAAATCATCTGGACTGATGAGGCCCATTTCCTCCTCGATGGCTACGTCTATGAACAAAACTCTCGCATTTGGTGCTCGGAAAACACACGATTTATTGTTGAAAGGTCTCTATATCCTCAACTTGAAACTGCTAGGAGTGGTTTAGGGTCCGGCGAGATCATGAGACCTAAATTTTTTGAAAATGATTGGATTGCCACACACAAACAACATAACTTTTTTATTGGAGGCCTTTCTGGAGATCGGCTACAGAAACTAGGGGATCCAATATTTTTTTTAAATGAGTCATTTATTGTTAAACTACATTAAATTCTGTCTATTAACGTTTTCTCTATTAATTTATAGAACAAAATGCCATCTCACAAAAAAACATTAACAACGAAAATAATTTATTTTGATTTTGCAAGTGGAAAAATTTCCGGGCCGTGTTACCTCCCGAAGAGTTGATGGCAATTGACCACCGAAATCTTATGATTTAACAACTTGCGACTTCTTCCAATAAAGAAAGAAGACTTCTTTCTTTGGGCCCATTTGAAAGGTAAAGTATACGCCAACAGCCCATGTCGATTCAAAATCACAAAGATGGAACTCGTGAAGCTACTGAGGGCATAGAGCAATCACTTTGCGATTTGGTGATGAAAAATTTCATAAAAAGGATACTATGCTGTATGCTTGTAAGCCATGGCGGGCATTTTGCTGATATTGTTTTAAATTATTAATGGCATATCTTTCGCTTTGCATTGAAATAAATATGTCAAAAAATGTCTTTTTCTTTGAATATCAAAATAACACCTCTTATTGGAAAACACTGTATAGTGAATAAATTTAAAAAATTATATTTTGAGTTAACATTAAAAAGGAAAAAACGCTTAGAATATGTAATAAAAAATCAAGTTTAATTAAAAAATTTAAAATTAAGTAAAGATATTGTATTAAGTAAAAAAAAAAAATAAATTAAATTAAATAAAAAATAAAATAAAAATAAATTGGAAAAAATAAAATGATTTAATATTAAATTAAATTAAATTAAATTAAAATAAATTTGGAAAAAAATAAAATCATTTAATATTAAATTAAATTAAATTAAATAAAAAATTCAAATAACGAAATAGAATTTAAATGCGAAATAAAAAACCAAAATAAAATACAGTTTTATTAAATAAAATTCAACAAAATGGAAAAGAATAAAATATAAGCCAATATGTAGATAGTTCACTTGGTGCTCAATGGCATCTGCAGCAGCAACAACAACAGCACTCAAAAAGCGATAAAAACGAATAATACAATGGAGGCACTGTCGTTTACTTTTGATATGTTTTTTTTTAATTCTTTTTTTTTTGTTTATTTTTTATTTTTTCCTCTCAATTTCTTTTCCCCCCACACACATTTCTACGGAAATAGTAATGGAATGGAAATAAAATAGTCAATAATAATAAAGTAAAAGAAGAATTTACTCAAACCAAATAAAGTAAATGGAGTGCAACGCATATATGTATGTATTTGTATGTGTGTGTTTATGTGTATGTACAATAGTTGTTAAGAAAATATAAGCACTTGCGGAGAATGAAAGTAAATTTAATATAAATGTAAATAATAAATAAATGTAAAGAATATGTATAATACAAATAGATTTCAATAAAGTATTGTACTTAAAGACTCGTAGCACTGAATTTAAAGTTCAGAGTTTCTTTGAAATGATTTGAAGAATTTAATTTAATGTTGAAGAGCAGAAAATTAAGAGGGTGTGAGTTGCATGGAGGTAATGCTTAAAAATGTTTTAGTTAAAAGCTACATTAAGCCTATTTCATGATGACCACTGCGAACGATATAAGGACGTTGATATGAGGTCCTCCATCTGGTATGTTCAGTCCTTTAATTAGGAAGCTGGTCGATGTCCATATAAAAATTGGGGCGAGTTGTTGAGAAATTTACTTCAATATACAAATAAAGAATGGATATTGGAAGAGAGTTTATCGCCTGACTATACTGAGATTAGGTGGATTATTTCTGAAATTTCAGGCAAATTTTTGACGTAGAAGAAGAAGAAGTATGATTTCTCTGATACCATCTCTTTTAAGTATAATTTTATTTTAGGTAAAAAGTCATAGGACTTTACAAGCAAGAAAGCAGTTATGAATACTTATATAGAATTATTTCTAGCACCAGAAAAACCAAGGAAAAATACTACGCATTTTTTAATATATATTTTAAATTTTTTTTTTAAACTCCCCAATCAAATCTAGTAAATTTAACCCCACCAAAAGCAACAAACTATCTGACGCATGCAATAAAGTCAACAAAAATGTGTTGGTGTTTATAATATTCTGCATTGTGGCGCCACCAAATGATTGATGATGGTCAGCGTGGATGAATTTTAAGTGAATTGCGACAAACATACAGTGAATTTGTTGCAAGAAATTCACATTTTTACTTACAAATATGTGAGCGTGTGTGTGTGTGACTAAATTAAATGCATGCATGCATTTTAAATGCGTCGCCAAGCACAGCAGCTCGGACATGTTGAATAAGGGTGTGAGCATGCGCAAGCGTTTTAATAATAAATAAACGCCAACCAACGTTCCTTCTACTCCATGCGACATTTCAAGGCGTCTACTTACTAACCCCCTCACCAACCATTTCATGCTCATCAAACAAAAAAATGCATATAAAATGAGACAAGGAAATTTGAATTACACGGACAACACTGTAAGATGAAATGAGTGAAGGGGTCTGGTTCAAGCGTTCCATGGACAGACTATGAGAAACATGAAGAAGTAGGGAAATCAATTATATTACACATAAAAAAAATTAAATGGATTTAAGAGACTCTAAGAGAGTCGGCAAAAAAAGATAAAAAATCTAAGCAGGCTTGAGAGATGTCTTAACAATATCTGAAGCATTACATCCGTTCTTAGAACCAGGATTTGAGCAGAGGCAACTAGATTGTTCGGTATTTTAGTCTTTATTGAGTAGAGGAAAATTTTGTTTCAGCCTTGAACAAAGAAAGACTCCCGAACGATATAGTTGAAAGTGCCTCCACCGAATCTACACCCTCGGCATTTGTCTCCTTGCCAATGAATTTCACGAAATAAACGAACGCTAAACGAGTAGCTAGTTGGATAGGTCACTTTAGTCCGATCCGAGGTGAATATTAGAGATGCAGGCGGATTTATATACTCTTAAAGTCACGGCTGTAAACTTGTTGCCAATGATATACCCCCCTCGTAGAAGGCAATAAACTCGAAGAAACTCACAGGCCTCCCTTGAGGCCAACTTCTCACCATTAAGCGCGTTCACCATGGACAGGAAAAGATAGTAATCACTTGGTGTCAGGTCCGGACTATAAGGTGGGTGTATGAGGACCTCACATCCGAGCTTCTGGAGCTTCTGGCATGTCACCAAAGACGTGTGTGGCCTGGAGTTGTCCTGATGGAATACATTTCGGCCTCTGTAGATCAAGGATGGCCTCTTCTGGATGAGTGCTGTCTTCAAGCGGTTGAGTTGTTGGCAGTAGAGTGCCAAATTGAGTGTTTGGACATAGGGGAGCAGCTCGTAGTAGATGATTCCTTGCCAGTCCCACTAAACACACAGCAAAACCTTCTTGGCCATTAATCCTGGCTTGACCGCCGTTTCTGCCGGCTCACCGCATTTCGACCACGACCGATTTCGCTTAACGTTGTCGTAAGTGATCCACTTTTCATCGCCAGTCGTTTCTATATGGCTGATGTGAAGCTTTCTATTTCATGTCAGAAATAAACTCATAGGGGTTGACATTCCCTGCGGAAGGGCGGCCGCAATTACAAAAATTAAGTTAACTTTTTATTTAAATTCATTTTCGGTAATTAAACTCAAACAGAAGGTCTACGGTAGTACACACTGCTAATTACTCGGCTTTTGCGGCACCACCACGGGAAGAGCCGCTGTCAATAATGGAAGAGATAGACAAGAGCTGAAACGGATGACATTAATAAGTGGAATCGAGCTGTTCCGACGGATCTGCACCAGAAAGACAGAGGTGATAGATTAGTGAGTTTAAGTGGACACGGAAAGAGGTGGATAGTGAGGAGTTGAAACTAATATAGCACTCAAATCTTAATTGTGCGTGGTATTTCGAGCTCATGCTGTTGTTGTTGTTGTTGTAACCGTAAAATTATTCCTCAAAATAATGTTTGGAGAATGTTGCGGAAGTGACAGTCCTTGGCCGGATAAAAAATCCGGTTCGTTCCGGTATAAAGACCCGACTGTCGCGGGAACTATTTGATTTTAGTCGCCTCTTACGACAGGCATGCCTTACCGAGGGTAAATTCTTCAACCGCAGGGGGGATCTCGAGCTCATCGTTTGCTATGGTTTATGGTTGGACTTTGAGCACGTTATTAACCTGAAAATAGATGCGGACGACTGTCGGTAAATGTCGTTTCCTGACTATGGGCAGTTGACTAAATACAGCTGATCTGATGTGCCAGCGAAGTTGTACAAGTGACATCAGGAAATTTGCCGTCACAGTACTCAGGTCGGTGTATTGATAAGCTGGTATCATCCGTGTCTTGTTGATCCCCAACGTCCAGTTCGATGCGGAGGACTTAACGACCGATCTGTAAATTACATTCTACGCTGCGAGCAAAGAGTACTAGTCGATACTGCTTCATCCAGCCGATGAAGAGAGCATCCGAGGGCATCGCTGATTATAGTTGTAATTGCTGTGCTGTGAAGAAATGACAAAGGTGGCAAAGATAGCAGCTAATCTTCCAACAAAAGCAATTAATATCATGGCCAGACGCCAATAACAAGCAGTCAATGACATATGTGACCACAAAAAACCTATCTGTCTTAGCCAAAGTTAGCAGAGCTCAAGAGCCCAACACAGAACAAAGCAAAGGATATTTTGTTTTCATGTCACAAATACACTCGGAGGGGTTTATATCCCCAGCCGAGGAGCGACCACAAGTTGAGAAATTTTCTATTATATTAGAAGTTGGCCGAAGTAGGTCCCGAAGTCTGTCCTTGCAAATGTCAGTACGAAGCACGCTAATCACTCGGCTATTGCGGAAGATGCGCTCAATTACCTATAGAGATCTTCATTCGCATAGTCGCTGCTGATTCCGCAATCAGATGAAAAAGAGATTTTTGGAACCGAAAGCGATGTGGACACAGCGATATGTTAAACCAGCTCACAACACCATTAAATACAACAGATTATATTCTACCAAGCTTACACTTTAATAGTTGATCTCAGGTGAGGATAACCGCTAAGCATGAATGGAGGAAGGGTTTGAGAGGACGGGGGTACACTCGGAACATCAGAAAATCTCCCTTTCAACATGTCTACTAAATTTTGGTATCATCTTCCAAGCGGAAGTAGAGCCCTAATGAATAACTACGACAGGATGCAGAAGCTAGTTATATTTTCGGATGTCCAGGCGACTATAAGGCCGTCGTCAACAATTGTTAGAAGAGTCTAAGCTCTCAGGTGCGTCAACTCGCCGCCATCATGAGCTGGGTTCCCGATTAAAGGAATGTTTTGGCAACGAAAAGGGGAGGAGACCATCTAACACTACCTCTGCCACTATTCAGCCTTGACATCCGCGCAACACAAGACCTTGGGAAACATCTCTTCGAGTGTCTCGTTGAGATAGCGAATATTGGTAATCTCGTTGCCTTTATAAGGCACATGAAATGGTTCGGGCCTCAGTGTTGTCACAAGTGTGCTGCTAGCAGCAGCCGCATCAACTCAGGTCAACTCCTCTCTTGATAAATGTAAAGCGGAGATAATAATATGTCCGTTAAGAACGATTAAGAGAGAGCTTCACTTACAATTTGATAAATTAACACTAAACAGATCCAACGATAAGGTAGCTAAACAGATCTTGGCATAACCAGAACAAAAGGCCTGTTAAGAAGGTCAAGGAAAAGTGTACATATAGACTTACAGTCACTATACCCTGTCATTGGCTCTTTTGAGCCTACCCTCTAACAGCGTGCGTAGAAACGCCGCTCGCAGCGCTAACTGAGAACGTGGCGCAGATCCTTCGGTCAACACTCTTACCTACCAACGAAGAATCGAAATATTTTTGCTTTGGTGAACAAGAAAACATCTCTAAAGCGACTGGAAGAAGTCTAATGCGCCACTTCAACTGAAGAAGCAGCTGGGGCCAAACACATCATGACTTCTATCAACAAAATGACACTTCAAATATTTAATAACGTAAATAAACGAAGTAAAACTTGAATAACAAATATTTAGAAAATAAATAAAAAATTATGATACAAATGTTTACATATCTACATACATATGTATGTATTTAAGTGAAAAACTTTTCCATTTGCTATCAGGAATGAGCAATATAATGAAGAAAAACACGACATATTGACAGCGAGTTAAGTGTCTTCAAGTCAAATTAAACTTTTTGTCAAAAGAATTTATTTTATGAAATTGCAAAATCTTCAGAAAAATCCACAACAACAATAAGAACAACTAACAACTCAAATATGTTGAATATGTATGTGTGGATGAACAAATACAGTCAACAGCTTTTACTTACATAAATATTTGCACACAACCAACACTGGCGTGAGCGGATTTTGGTGTCACGGTTGTCGACACTCAAAGAAAAAAAGCCAAAATAAAAAAGAAGAAGAAGAAGAAAATAAGTCACAAGAAACTTGCCAACTTTTCAAATTATCGAGTCTCAAGTAGCGAACGGTGTATGTAATTGGAATTGATAACTGCCATCGTGAGTGATATCGAGGCTTGTGATTGTAACTAACAAGCATACATACATACATACTTACATACATACATACATACATACAAACTCGTATTGATGTTATGATTGCTTTTCCACATGATTTGCTTAAGGCAAACAAATTGATTCTCATAGTTGCATATGAGCACTTACATACTTACATACATATATGTGCAAATATGTAAGTTTTTGGTTTAGCAAAATTCATAAGAAAATGCAAAATATTATTAAACTTCGTAAAATTTTGAAATCGGAAAAGGCAGTGTATTCAACAAACTCTGGGCGGAGGGGTCACTGGAGCCGGTAGAATGCAGAAATGAATGTTAGTCTGAGGATTATGCAGTCCAAGCTCACGTCTCCAAGTCAGAAGTTTGAGAAAAAAGCATAACTAACGATTTGCAACCCCTTCTAAATGAAACTAGTTAGGGACTAGTTATGAATTCAGTCGCCTGAATCCAAAAATAATGGCCAATTTCGCAGCGAAATGTTTTTGCGGTGTTCTTTTGACATTTTCTTGCAGAGTGGCGTCTTGCAGACCAAGTACGAGATTTTCCTTCTACAACATCAAAGAGACTTGTTAGTAAAAGCCACGAGAAAAAGAATTTTCCAAGTTCTGCTTAATTCCATATAAAACGTGCTCAAAGGTAGCTGTGGTTAAATTGTTGCCTCTAGAAGGTTGAAATCCTGATTCTTTAATGTACAATCCATTCGCAGAGGAAATAGTTGGAAAATTTCTGGTATTTCTTCATCTCTATAACTTCTGCAAAATTCTTTGGACCCAAACCTTCTGCTAGTCCACCCAATAGAAAATATCTTGGAGGAATAAATATAATGGAAACGATAATATGCAAGCTCCATCTCCATGAAACTTTAAAAAAACAGGTTTTTTGGATCTCAGTGAATATCTGAAATGCTGAGTCCAAAAATCAAGAGATTCAAGGCATCATGGTATTTTTTAATACCTTAATACCTTAATACGAGTATACTGATATTTTTATAAAATGGAGAACTTATTAATGTCCTGATCTTAATAAAACGCTACCATGGTTGCCAAGTAGCCTGTGAGGCTACACAGTGACTATAAGCTATAATATTGGTAAACATAAAATATTTGTTGTATAACAAAATATTCAATTCATACAAACAAACCAGGCCTTTTAGCTCACTTAAAATTAAGAAACATTATTAGTAATGTATGGCCGCAAAAACAAATTTAAACTTAAAATATTTTGTCTAAGCATGCTGCTAAATAGAAAATATTGCTAGGTATAAAAAATAAGGAAAATGTAAAATATTGCTAACCATAAATTATGGCATAAAGTACACAAAAAAAAAATTTATTAACACAAAATATAAAAAATAAAATACTGATATATATATAAAATATTATTGAACATAAAATATGGCTAAACATATAATATTGCCAAACATTATATATGGCTAAACATACTACTTTTCAAAAAATAATGCTTAACATAAAAGCTTATTTGAAAAGATAACACATTGTTTGACATAAAATATGGCTTAACATAAATTTTCGCTTAACATATATTATTGCTTGACAGCTAATATTATCAACCTCAAAATGCACCAAACGTATAAATAAAATATTTAAACGTAAAAAATATTTTAATATAAAATTTTACTCAACATAAAATCTGGCTAGATACTAAATGTGGCCATCACTAGATATTGTTAAGCTAACATACTGATAAGCACAGAATGTACCATAGCTAAATACTGATTGTATCTTAACATAAAATGTAGCTAAATTCAAATTCTTACTAAACGTAATATCATAAAATATTGCTTAATATCAAATATAACTCAATCTAACTTCAAGTATCAGTAAACATAACATTTCGATTTGAATATAAAAGTCCATTGAACACAAAATATTGCTAAACATACAACATGGCTAAGACAAAATTATAGTTAAGCTCAAAAAATGCTAAGAGTAACACAGTATTAACATAAAATATTGCCGAACATAAAATATTGCTAAACATAAAATATGACTAAATAAAATATATAGCTAAAATTAAAATATGTTTATGCAAAAAACATTGCTAAGCATAAAATAAAGCTGAATTTAAAATATGGCAAAACATAAAATATGGCTCAAAAAAAATATAGCTTAAATTAAAGTGTAGTTCAACCAAAATTATAGCTTAATAAAAAACAATTTTAAAAATAGAATAAAACAGTACTAATTTAGAACATTACCGAATATAAAATATTGCTAAACATAAAATATGAGTAAACCAAATATTAAGCTAAACATATAATAAGACTATGCCAAAACCATTGCTAAGCATAAACCAAAGCTAAATTTAAGATAAGGCCAAATATAAATTATGGTTCAACAAAAAATATAGCTAAACATAAACTATGGTTCCACCAAAATTTTAGCTAAATATAAAACATTTTTAAAAATAAATTGTTAACAAACATAAAAAACTACCGAACATAAAATATGGCTTAACAAAAATTATGTCTAGACATAAAATATGGTTAAACAAACAAATTTTCAATGTTTAACACGTTACAAATCATACAATTTGTTTGATAAAAAAATTCTAGATTTTTTTCTCACACAGATATACCCTATCTGACAACCACACTCACACACCCAGGTCTTTTTTTCAACTTTTTATTTTTCCAATCATGAATATTGGTTACGTTTTTGTAATACAACTTCAATAACATGCAATTTAACAATATATCGAGCTAAAGAAATGCGCAGAAAAATACACAGGAAGGTGCATAAATACATTTATGTGTGTATGTACATATATAATACAAACATATACCTATATATATATACATATGTATGTTCAAATACAGATATGAATACTTGAGGAAGAATATCGACTGCAACACATACATATGAAAATAAGTAAAAACTTTTTACCAAAGTACAAAAAACAAATGCATATGAGTGGCAACTAAGGCTCATATATGTATATGTACATGCATACATACATATATACAGCTAAGTCTCTCTGTGCATAGCCTGAGGAATAAAATAACTTTGTGATACTTACAAATCAATAACGAAAAACTTTGACAGCAAAAGTTGAAGTACAACGGAAAAAGACATCTAAGCGTATATACATACATACATACATACATACATACATACATGCAAACACCCTAGAATATTCAAATGTAAAAATATTTTAAGTTTATATGTTTGTTGCTGTGTGCTCCTACTTATGGCAAAAAATATGCTTTCCCGGAATTACTTCGTTTAAGAATTTTGGCTTATTTATTTCAAGGGAAAAACTTCTCTTTTGTGGAGGAAGAGAAAGAACAAATTTGGAAAGAGAGGAAGAACTAAAAAAAGTAACTAAAAAAAAAAAATATTTTAATATTCACAATGCGCTGTAGCTGCCGTAACAAATCGAAAAGTACAACAATAATAAGCAACAAAAATACTGAGCGATGCAGAAGAATGAGCTTATGGGAGATTGTGACAAAAATTGATCATGAAAACAAAAAAATTTTGTAAATTAAAATTTTTTAAAAATGAATTTTTTGAAGAGGGTTATTAGTTGAAGCTGCTTTCAGCTCATATTTCAGGCCAACAGCCAGTTTGGCCTTAAGTAAATTAAAGAACTCACTAACTCTTTGATATCCAATCTAACTTTACACCCAAGTTGGGCAGTGGACTTTGGGTTGTGTACTTTTTTCCGCCATAAAATTTAGTTGTAACTCAATATTTGAACTTGAAGACTGAGATATATTCTATTTTGGGTCTATTGGGACCTATAGTCCCCTCTGTATCTTATAATTTATCTTCTAAATTCACTAGAGATGAAGATTGAGCTGAGTGTCAATACTTCAAGAAATCGAGAAGCAGCGCATTAAATTGGCCAATTCAGTCCTTACGTATCTCCCACTCCAACACCCATCCCACGTAGTGATTAGCCATTCCTTAGGACGAACAAAAGCAACATCTATCGGTCGGATTTGTGGCTGCTCGGGTGGGTGGAGTGCTTCAACCACATCCTTAATGCTCAGATCCTGTCTCGGTGGGCGCAGTACCGAGAGTTTAGCACTATTTTCTAACAGAAACCCATAGAGCTATGGTTTAGAATCTTTATCAGCAGAGAATGCTAACCACTGCGAGAGTAATTCTGATCTCTGAAACCAAACGCTCCTCATAAAAACCCATCGTTCAGGTAAAGGTGGTGCCTTTACTTCTTGGGAAAACATTAAGGAACCCACAAACATAAATTGGAGTAGGAGCTCCGTCGAATCCAACAACTTCATGGCTCTACTTAGTCTCACCGGTAATGAGCTCTAGTATAAGGCGACACATAAGTCGTCTTCATCGAGATCTGAGAGGGAACGTCATACAACTCTCAAGACAGCCGGTTCTATGCACCGGAGTTGACCCGGATTTTATCCGACCAAGGGCTGTCAACCTTTCGGCGATCTAACCCCGTTTAGGTCAACAGGTAAAAAAGAGAACGTCATAAGGTAAATGTTCGAGGCAATTTAACGCAACGTCCTCTTTCCCCGACCGAAAGTCTCTTGCTGCACGGCCGTTTAAGGAACTACAAAGGAATCTGCCCAGTCCGATTTTGAGGTCAAGTTTGCTTTCCTTTCCCGGAGGGAAGTTAATACCATGTACGTAAAGAACGATCCGGAGGAAGTTCAAACAAATAGTTCGAAACAGTTGGAAAACCATATCCAATAGTAAGCTAATGACGCAGATCTGGCTAAAGTAAGATAAGACCTGAACCAAGAACTTATTAAGTAATTCTGGTGCCTTAGAAGAGCATGCATCCAAAATGGATCTGTTCAAAGCCACCGGTTAATATCTAATTACTACTTAAACCCAAGCGGATCCACGTAAGGCCTGTGGTCGGACGAGCCCTTGGGTGTATATGTGAATAGTCAAGATACAATCTCATTACAGAACCTCCGCGCTTAAGAGGAGACCTAAGTAGATTACTGAAATACGCAGTTGGACTATCGCAGCACCGGTGGAGAAACCAAGCTGGACTATAGGAACAGTCCATTTGGTCATACCACAGCAATTTAAATCATAATAAACTACTAAACCACAACTTTAATCACCTAGAGGGTGCGGCTTTGAGGTTCCATTGAGGAATTTATTTGCATACCATTTTCCCTCTGATCCCTGAACTAGCTACGCACATTTACTTCTTGCATTTCTGCAAAAATGGGTACTAAACTGTTCGAATTCTACACCTCTTCCCTCCAGTTGTCCGCCCAACGCAATCTCAACGACACCCACTCATTTTCTGTTGCATGTCCGTTCATCATTGTCACAGCTGCATGTCCGTTGGCGACAATCGCCTGCTCTTCGCCGCTTGACATTGTACGAATTTGAATGTGTAGGTGGAGCACACATTTTAGTGTGTCTTTCCAAGGACACGCACACACACACACTCGCCGAGGCAACCAGACATTTATTGTTCCACTAACAGACATTCTTCAAACTGTGGTTATCGCTTTGGCGCGTCCAAAGTTTGTTGGGTCGATGTTGAAACGGAAAGCTGAGCAATGAATTTGGTCCACTGATACTTTGTACACACACACACACACACACACATCTGCATAGATTTTAGTATGTGTTACAATGCAATTAGTTAGCTCAGGAAAAGACTCAAGTTCTTGTGGTTAACGCCTTCGAAGGGTCGAAGGGGGAGTTTGCTATGGTAAATAATGTCCAGCGCTGAGTTTTTGGGTTGGAGACAGTTACAACTGTGATTGGAGTTAAATTGATGAATGTGTGGAGACTTTAAAATGGCGAGTGACTGAGAGAGAGAAAAAGTAAGGAATTTTTTATTTAAAGAGAAGTGAGACTCTTGTTTAAAATATTAATTTAGAATCTTCTTTAGTTAATAGTACGATTTGAGGAGAGGAAATAAATTTAAAAATAAATATTTTGGAAAAAAATACTCATTCTCATATTAAGCTTACATTTATTTTATAAATTTAATTTACAGATAGGTGGCAACTCTTTCCCATAGAATTTTTTCTGCTCTCAGCATTTTAAGATGTATTAAGTTGGAAATAATATTGGAAAATATAGTTTTTGTCCATTTTATAAAATACAAATTCTTGGCGTAGTGGCAACCCTACCCAAAAAATATTCTCTCTTATAAGCTTTCTCAACTTTCTTCAGTTCCATATTTATAATTTGATAACTGTTTAGTTATAAATCGATATTTCTCTTCATAACATAAAATTTTTAGCTTAACAGGTGGCAACTCTATTGAAAATATGTTTGTTTGTCAATAGTTTTCTTTCAGGTCGTATTTCCGCGTTCTAATAGCTTGTTAGTTTTATCAATTTTATTATTGAGTCAAAAAATTTTACGAAAATGTTAAAGAATTTTTAACAGCTGGCAACTCTCCACTAAAATAATTGTTCTGTTGTTTTTTTTTTACTTAAGTACCTACCCAATATCTTTGCTAGCCCTATAATAAGCTATTTAGATCATTTTATTCACTTTAATGATTTTAAACAGGTGGCAGCTCTGCTAAAAATATTTTTCAGCTGTAAGCTTTCATAAATTTTACAGAGATTTGTTTTTATTAATTTTATTTATTCTTTATTTAAAAAAAACGCGTTGTCCTTCCTGTAGTTAAAATTCTGTTAAAAAACCAGAGCTCATACATAATCATACATAATCATTCTCACCTAACAGCTCTATTAGTAGAATTTTAAATTTCTTCTTAAGGTGGATGAATATTCATTTCACCACATTTCAACACTGGTGAGTACATAATTTCATCTGCATACTCTCTTTACTCTACGCTTATGCTCTTTTGCTGTTAACTTGTGCATGTAAACATATGTTAAACTAACAGCAATGCTAACAGTCAATATTACAGTGAGTGTGGTGAATATCTCTAGTTAAGGTTGATTATAATCGTATGACTGTCGAAAAACTACTTTTTTCCGAATAAACTAACGTTTATCATACTGTCTGGACTTTCTCTCTTCGGATAATCATATAGGTTCCCCCACAAATCCTTCTATGTTCTATTCTCGTTTTGTTAACTGTTGCTCCGTTTCTTGAGTCGGCGGAACATATATGCTCATGGGGTTTCATAAAAGTCAGAAGATCCAGACTACCTCTACTTAACAATCTTTGAGTTCGTTCTGAAGACCTACGTGTATTCGAAGCGGAACGTGGTTATATATTCCGTCAAGCTCACCAGCCTTCCGATATCCAGCAGGAAGTTAAAGTGTCTGCAGACATTTCTCTCCTAATTTCGGTCACAACACTAGACGAATTGGGGTCTTGTTAGCTGCTTAGCTAGTTAAACAGGTATTAACTTCTCTAACGGAGTCCGACGCTATCTCAATGGCCGAAGTGTTCATCTAAATTAACTCAGAGTAGTTGATAGGTCTGAAACGGGATTAAATTGATAGCGTTCGACAGAGATCTTTCTTATCAACTTACTCGTCGATCCAGCTGACTCCGCCGACTCTGCATGTCTCATAATTCAGCAGCTCCATCCCTTTCTGTCCACGCGAAGAGTGATAATAAAGAAGCCACTCGACGCTGACTTCATCGCATGCTGGACACGTTTCAGCTATAACTCCACGAAGTAATATAGGCTTTATAAAAGTTTCTTCGAAGTAGTGAAACGCCTTAGGCCATCCATCAACTACCTAGCATCCTACTTAATATTCCATTGATAGGTCTTTGAAGACAATTATCTGCAAAGACTACTACTGGGATAGAGTTTTCCACCGACTTCAATCAAACGAAATATACACCCCAAAAAAATGGCTTCTAACTATGCTACAGCCACTTCTAAGTCCGTGTTTGGCCTGGAGAAGGGTTCCACGAGGCTCCCAAATTGGTTTAACGTATCGGGAGGTAATAAAAAGATGGAAGGAATCCTCTCTGAAAAGAAGTCCTCTTTGGCAAAAAAGATAAAGATATTGAGGATAGTTTCCCAACAAAGACTCCTCTAAATTTGAACCTGGGTCAACTTCAGTAAGTTGATCCAGCTGTCATTGAAAGTTGGGAGCCTTCTTCTCATCTTCACATATTGGAAAAATATTTCAGGAAGTGAAGTGTTTCACTTTTACCTTGAAACTTCTTGAGCTCTGGCGATCCAATCGGTGTGTTATGCTCAAAATAATTTTAAAACTTTCATTTCCGCTTGTTTAAATTTGTTGCTTTTACTCATTTCAAGGACAATCAATAAACACAAAAACAATTTTAGCCCACATACAGGCGTCTGTACATAAGAGCCAAGAGCCAAGAACCAAGAGCCAAGAGTGAATAACGAAAGTACAAAGTGAACAAGTAAAGTTTGCTAGCAAACAGAAGAAGAAGAAGAAAAACAACAACTCAAAGGCACAACAAAAAATTAAAAGTAAAAAAAAACTATAAACATAAAAATTAAAATAATAAAACAATTCGCCTTGAAAACTGGCTCACTTTGATATCACTTACATTGCCCCGCCAGTGTCATTCAGAGCCTGCGTGCGTCTCAAGTAAGTCAAACTTTCAAGTGTCCATAATCATTAGAAAGTGTTTATTGTTGTAGTCTGTACTTTTTTAATATTTTTTTTTTTTTACGCTCCCACAGAGTGACTTTTCCACAGGATATTAAAATTAACTTTATTACCTAATTCAATTGTGGTGTTTTGTTGTGTCCTCTGTCCTCTATCCTCTGCATATTGTGAGGGGGTAAGAGAAAGTACTAGTTGTTAGTGGAACGGGAGCAAAAGCGGAAACATTAAAAAATACTGTTTTAAAAAGTTGCTCTTGTGATCTGCAATGGCAGGAAGACAAAGCTTTGCACTTAAAAATGGAAATAAATTAAAAAAAAAAATACGAAACTAAACCAACTATAAGGATAAGTAAGCTTTTCGAAGACTAAAACCTAAACTAAACAAATATCGAATGGCTCTCCCCCGTCAGTAGACCTCAAGTTCTGTCCTTAGACTTACTCTAATTGCTTTTTTTTCTGTCTTCTCAACTCTGTTTCTTAAATTGAGCTGGCCAGCTTCTTATAAGTTTTTTAAGTGTGACACTGAGTTGTCTAAAGTGTGGTAATAATTTATAACCTCTGTCGATTGTTGAGTGCATGCCTTGAAGTTATTTCCCACATAGTAAGACCATTTTTCGTCATCTGAGCGCCAAATACCCAGAGTTTTTTGTTCTATTAACTCAGTCTTGAACGCCAGCAGGCAAAGCTTCATATATCCGCAGGGAAAATACTAGATGTTAACAAGAATCCAACAAGCTTGCATTTTTGTACTCACTTGTCTGTCATCTATTTCCCATGTAAGCAACTAGTATTTATAACACAGCGTTGTTCTATGAAACTATCCGTTTATGCACCAGCTTTATACTAGTTAAATACTAGTTGAAATTCTAATTCATGAGTTTTCCTCGCAACTTTAGGTTCTGCTTATTGGAGGAGGAACTCGGCCTATCGGGCAATTTGTGTACCACTTTTGATGGGAGTTTTCCATATGGACTCGTTTGCGCACTGCTCCATATAAGCTCATAAAAACATTTTCAGGCTTCTTTGAAATCATTAAACCTCAACGTCAATTCAGTTATCTTTTGGGCACCTCTAAAAGATCGTCTTTACCTGATGCCACCATTCATATTTGATCCACTGCCTACTTTTTTTCAAGACAAGCATGAGCAGAGGAACTCTAACATTTAGCTCGATGTTTATTTTATTATTGGTCCTTCTTGGTGCGTCGTCTGGAGTTAAAGGAGTCACGCATACATGGCTCAGGAAGCTTAAATGAATATTCATACTCTATAGCATCGATTTGTTTCCCAATGAGCTCACCTCAGAGGACACCATAGCTTCGCTGCCATCGGAAAAGGGAGGAATATATCTCGCAGGTTCTCTACTTGCGGTGTGCTTGTACGAGGCGAGATGGGCACTTTCTTGTGAAAGACTAAAACCTGTCGTCAGAATTCTGGCGAGTCATTGACTGACTGGTATAGGCACAGTGAAGCTTTGGACCTTTAAATTGTACATGCCTGCTGTCCAAGTTTGGCATGAGAAATCTTTTATGTGATAAGTTTGTATAGTCTGGAAGATAAGAAAGAGACATTAAATGAAAAAGAAAGGAATACTTAAATTGTTCTTTTGCCGTTTGAAATTTTTCCCAGAAGGTCCGTCGGTAATGAAAGAAGAAGCAATAAGTAATGGTGACAAATTGTCGCACAAGACTAGCTCTGTGGAAAGATAACTCGTGGAGTTTTTCCACAAGGACTCGTCAAAAATTCATCAAAAAATGGTTATCAATCTTTTATAAATATTTTATATAAAGCCAATAATATTTACCAAGAAAAAAATAATTTCCAGAGCTTTCTGAAAATGACTGAAAGTTAAATGAATAAAATTAGGGGCTTTTCAAGCTTTCAGTTTTATTTTTCCTTTTCAAAATATGTTTTCTTCTACATTATCCATCTACTTTTTATCCACTATTAGTGTCAATCACATAAAACAAGTGAAAAAAGATTTACTGCGCCATTGACCTTGCCTACCTCTCAAAAATAGCATAAAAATCAATGTCTACTTTTAGGCTTGAAACAAAACAACACAAAATTGTACTTCTCAAAGGCGTCGCAGTCATTGTCTCATAAATCATTTCATAAACATATACAATTGGGCTCATTTATCAAGCAGATTGCAGACTTCTTGTGACATTTTTGCCACTACCTACCACGCCGCGAGTTGAAAAGGTAGCTTTGAAGTGAAAGAAAAGTAAAAGGAAATAATAAAAAAAAAAGTGAAATAAAGCAAAGCTTCAGTCTAAGTCCGGCGGTGTCAACTAATGTCGCCTAATTAAGCAGGCTTGTTACAAGCTAAAACAAACGTTTTGCCTTGTTTACATTCATTTATTTCACTTTTTTTTTGGTCCCAATTCACTTTAATGTATGTAGATTACGCCCAAAGGTAGGCCAGATTTTTTTTTTTTGTTTTATTTTTCGTAGCAAATCATTTGGCGCTTTTGCAAGGCAGAAGACAAATGATAAATGTATAGCCATTACAGGCGACGCGATTGCGATTGCGTTTATATTATATTTATATTATATATTTATATTATATATTTTTATTATATATTTATATTATATGGTATATTTTTAGCATTATAAGTCGAAAAAATGTATATATGAAAAAAATTAATTTATTATTAAATATTCAAGCATTTCTGCGAATAATTTGTTCTTTCTAGGCTTAAAATTTGTTGGCTTGCAGTTGCCAATCATTTGTTATTTAATTAATAAATAAACAAATATACATACATATATTCATATATAGCCGTTGTATGTCGCTAACGTCGTTTTATCATACGTGTAGCTGCTGAAGCGCCATAAAATATGCAACGCTTCAGTTTTTCGATATATATTGGTTGAAAATTTATTTCGTTGTTTACAATTTTTTTCTCTTTATTTTAAATAAATAAATAAACAAAAAAAAATACATAAATACTTTTTTAATTATTTAAAAATCTGCGTTCCATAATATAGGGAATAGACAACAACGCTGCCGTAAAAGATAAATATTTTATTTTATTTTTCATTTGAGAAAAAAAATTAGATAAAATGAATTTATTAATATAAAATTAAATATTTTATAAAAAAAGGTATTTTCTCCCTCTTTACTGGCGTAGACAGCGCTTACGCGATGATGACCGAGTTAACAAAAGCGAGCCTTTCATTTCTACTTTTCGCAAGTTGGCGAAATTTGAAATTAGCAAGTAGAGCCAGGTCCTTCTCCACTTGGTATTTCTTCTGCTTAAAACAACGGTTGCTATGTCGAAAACTTTCTAAACTGAACAGTACCCATCCGGAGAACTATGTCAATGTCGTCGTATATCAGGGTACATCTAATAATCTCATCGTCTGCAGCATTTGCCGTTCCCAACTCGCAGAGGACCATAGATTTTACTCAAAACCTTTCTTTCGAAATCCATTAACGCCGACTTCCCAGATGTCGACAACGTCCATGCCTCCGTATCGTATAACAGGCTGGCCTGTAGAGCGTGATTTTCGTCCGTCGAGAGAGAACTTTACTCTTCAATTACTTCCTCTGCCCAAAGTACCACCTGTTTGATAAGAATGGTTCCGCATTGGATTTCCAGGCTGATATTGTTGTTGATATTAATACTGGTTCCAAGATAGACGAAATCATCTGCGACCTCGAAGTTATGATAGGATCCTATATGCGATATTAAGGAAGCTTACCTCACGGAAATCGGCGCAGGCTTTGAAATCACCCTTTTTGTGGATTGGGAAGAGGATTGCAGAATCGGCTTCGCTATTTCCTGGTCTTGCACTTTAGCTGCCATTCAGCAGTCTAGAGAAGTGTATCCTCCTTCATGGAGTATGCTCTGCTGGATTCTAGTCCTACAGACAACTTTTTTTTCGGCGGGGCAACGCTCATGAGTACGCTCCAGGCACTCATAAAAGATATCCGTGGTCACATCGTCCTTCTCTTACCTTAATAGCGTGGGCACAAATAAGCTATTTGTTAAAATTCACTTTGATGAGGATTATGGCGAGACATTTATTGACCGGGCTGAATGACAGCACTCGGTGGCGGAATCTCTCTCCCACCACAAATCCAACACCAAATTTGCGCTGCTTTATATGACCACTGTAGTAAATGTCACAAGAACCTATTCATTTCCGTGCTTGTCCCGTCTATCGCGCTTCTTGGACGGCGGTGATGTCGGCGCTTAAAACCTACAAGGACGATACCCAACTGCGCAGCGGTACCTTCCTAATTACGGGACCTCGAATCGTCATCTGTAAAATATTTGTGTGGAGTATTTCATCCGAGGCGTTTGCTAAATTTTTCATTGGAGTTCGTGGCGGGTCCCAAACCTCGCTAGACGAGTTACCTTAAGTTTTTACAAATTCGTATAGCGAGCGGCTTGCTTCAAAACCAATGCCAGCTCGCAGCTGCACCTCTGTTCAATCACCGCTGCATTGAGACTTCAGCGTACTATTGAACCGAACCTTGACTACACTTTATTACACACTTTTCTTTAGTTGATTACTTTATTTTACATTTAATTTTTTTTTTTTAATTTATTCAGATATTTTCTATTATTTTTCATTCATTTATTATTAATAATATATATTTTAATCTAATATATTTTCCAAATTTCCTTCGAAGTGTACAATAATCAGTTTTTCACTGACATCCCGCCTTCAGCGCCATCTACATTTGATTAATTTTCTGTAAAATAATATTAAAATGTCAACTGGTGGATTTTTTAGAGATTAAATTTTATTATTTCAATTCCAACACTTTTACTAAAATTTTTCAAATTTTATCTTTATTCATTTTATTATTTCCCCCTCACTTTATGCTTTTAATTTTATTACAATTTTTTATACATCAATCATTGTTAAAAATTCATCTCGTTAATACGATGTCCAGACAGGCATAAAATATTTATGTTGCAAATAATGAAATAAAATAAAAGACAAAGAATATATTATATGCATACATACATATGTAAATATAAATGCATATGTATGTATGTATACAAGCTGCTTTTTTATTATATTTTTTTTAATGGATTCATTGTAAAAGCCTCGCTTACATGTCCAGCGGACTGAATTTACATAATATAAAATGTTAGAAAATAAAAATCTTGATTACTCAAATACAAAAATGAAACTGTCAAAATTGACATGACAAAAGCTATCAGCTGCAGTAAAAGAAAAATTCAACATTTACATAATAATTGAGGATTTTGACAATTAAATTGAAAAATAATAATTTATAGAGGCGGAATGTAATTTATTGACTCTTAGAGAGTGTTTAAAAAATAAAATAAAAACTTACAACAAATATTCATATAAAGATTTTTATTATTATTTTGAACAAAAAATATATATTCTTAATAATATTCTATTATTATTTACACGTATGATTGCTTTATTTTAATTTCCAACTTAAAATTTTAAAATTTTCTACAAATTAATTAAAATGAAATAAAAAAATTTAATACTAATTTTTCTTATCATTTTTTTAATATTTTCAGTATTTCTTTGTGTCACTGAATACATTTAGATCTCTTTCTCCTCTCTCAAATATGTCACATTATCCCATAATAATTTTTCTTTTACTCCTTTTTCAATTTTTCTTTACAAAATGATTGATAACTTATCATTTTTTGCTTTCTAAAAAGCAAAGAAAAAATATACTAGCACCTAAGCCACAATGAAGGACAGAGAAAAAAACAAAAGAAGTAAAAAAAAAACACTTCTGAAAATAAATGCGGAGAAGCTGAAAATACTGTCATTCAATTCAGTCTAACACAAACAATCGATACGCGCAGTTATGACCGTGAGAATTAGAAGCCATTTATCTTTTATGGCGGCAAATTTTATTTTCTTTTGACAGCTAGAACAAAATATTACAAAAATTACAAATGAGTTGAATTTAACAGTAAAAAATTTTAAATTCTATAGACCAAAAATCCTAATATTAAAAAAAGAGAAAAAATAATAAATATCGAGAAATAGCTTAATAAAGAAATAAAATAAAAAAATGTATTTAATGAAATAAAATTAGATTAAATTAAAAAAAAATCTAAATTAAATTCTAAAAATAATTTAGTTTGAATTGAGATGAAAAAATATAAATTAAATTATATTAAATTTTTAATAAAGTAAGAACAATAAAAGAATTAAATGAAATAAAATTAAGTAATAATGAATTAAATTAAATTAATTCATAACAAATTATATTACATTATAATAAAATAAATTTAACTAAATTACATTAAATTTAATTAAATAATTAATAAAATTAAAAAAAGATTAAATTGTTTTAAAATAAATTATATAATTACATTATAATAAAATAAATTAAACTAAATTACATTAAATTTAATTAAATAATTAATAAAATTAAAAAAAAATTCAATTGTTTTAAAATAAATTATATAATTACATTATAATAAAATAAATTAAACTAAATTACATTAAATTTATTTAAATATTTAAAAAATTAAATTGTTTTAAAAAAAAATATAATTACATTATAATGAAATAAACTAAACTAAATTACATTAAATTTAATTAAATAATAAATAAAATTAAAAAAGAATTAAATTGTTTTAAAATAAATTATATAAAGTTAATATTAATACAAAAATTAATATGTATAAATAAAAAAATATAAAATGCAAATGTAAACTTATTTTTTAAGTACACGTATGTCAATTTTTATTGACAAAACTAACTAAAAAACTGTATAACAAATATTTTAAATTTATAGAAACAAACCAGGCTTTTAGCTCAGTTAATACTAATAACAAAAGATTAATAGTATGGCAATTATAAATTAATTTAAACCAAGATATATTTACAAAAAATTCAACAAAAATATATCAAATTAATTTATAACGAGCTCCATTAAATTGAGTCTAATTGTTTGAAATTAATTTATACAAATTTATTTTACCTTAAATTAAATAAAATAAATTGACTTCATTTAAATTGAGATAAACTAAAAAAAAGGCAATTAATCTTAATAAACCTACCGCTGTTAATTTAAATTAAATAAGTACTAACATAAACTCTTGCGCACCCACTTTCTTGAAACTACCTTATTTTTGCTCATTTTAAAACTTTACTTCCTTACTTACTTGTCAGTTTTTCCTATTAGTTTTGCTAGAACTGACTTGCATCAACTTACTCAAGTACAAAAGTGTACTAAAAAATTTCTCTCAGCAATATATTTTAAAAGCAAGAGAAAAAAATTATTTTCTCCTAAGAGGTTAACTGCAAGTGTGAAGAATGCATAAGAAAACAAGAAAATACTTGCAACTTCCTGCTTAATCAATATACACTCTATGAAGCAATGCAAACGCTATTAATCATGAAGTTGGCAAGAACAAATATATTTCTTTTGATTTCAATGTTTGCGAAATAATCATTTACACCTGCTCGTAGGCTAATTGTATTAAGAAGGGTGGTAAAAACTTACAGTAAGAAAAAAAGCATGACATAAGTCAAATTTCTAATTTCGAAAATTTTATATATACCTCTATCGTTTAACCAAATTTAATTTGATTTTATATTTTTTAATTATTTAATATACTATATTTATTTTATTTTATGTTATTTTATTTTATTTTATATTATTTGCTTTACTTTATTCATTTTATTTGATTTTATTTTATTTTATTTTATTTTATTTTATTTTATTTATTTTATTTTATTTTATTTTATTTTATTTTGTTTTATTTTATTTTATTTTATTTTATTTTAATTTATTTTATTTAATTTTATTTTATTTTATTTTATTTTATTTTATTTTATTTTATTTTATTTTATTTTATTTTATTTTATTTTATTTTATTTTATTTTATTTTATTTTATTTTACTTTATTTTATTTTATTTTATTTTATTTTATTTTACTTTATTTTATTTTATTTTATTTTATTTTATTTTATTTTATTTTATTTTATTTTATTTTATTTTATTTTATTTTATTTTATTTTATTTTATTTGATTTTATTTTTTTTTTTGATTTGATTTTATTTTATTTTATTTTATTTTATTTTATTTTATTTTATTTAATTTTATTTTATTTTATTTTATTTTATTTTAATTTAATTTATTTTATTTTATTTTATTTTATTTTATTTTATTTTATTTTATTTTATTTATTTTTTATTTTTTTTTTTTTTAATTTATTTTATTTTATTTTATTTTATTTTATTTTATTTTATTTTGTTTTATTTTATTTTATTTTATTTTATTTTATTTTATTTTATTTTATTTTATTTTATTTTATTTTATTTTATTTTAATTTATTTTATTTTATATTATTTTATTTTATTCTATTTTAATGTATTTTATTTATTTATTTATTTTATGATTAAGTAATGTTATTTATTATCAATATCTTTCTTTGTAATTTTAACTTTTTTAATAAAATATTTGAAATTCTTTTGCATATTGAGAAATTAGCCGTGAAGCTTTTGTATACAATGTTTATATATGTTTGTACTTAAATACCTTTATTTCCTGTAAAACTTTCTACATTGCACAGCATGCATGTACTTTTCCTCGTCTTTTCTTCCATACTGGTATGTAGACCCATACATATGTACATACATATGTCTGTTGGTATGCATTACAAGAAATTTCTTCCAAAGTTTTCTCATATGCAAGCCAATTTTAAAACAAAACTTTGTGTTTATTTTTTTCTTTTATTCTTGAAATTTTCTTTTGCCCAGCAGGTAGCTATAACTTCAAACAAAGCTAATATGAGTTCATTGGCAATGATGATTTCATAAATAAGGATGTAAGAAATGCTCTTTGGTCGGCACGATATAGAAAGTTGTAAGTGGAGAGCTTGAGTGGAGGAAGTAAAAGAATATGTGAATAATAAAGTAAATAAATAAGTTCAAGCAGCTTTTCTGCATAAATAGAAATTATCACAATTTGAAATTTTATAAAAAAAAATATGCAATGCTTCTAATATTTGTTTAAAGAGAATAAGAGTGATGTATATACAAATTTCTCAATTTTCAATTTTGTTTTGAATTTATTTTACTTGTAATATGTTATGTAAAAATCTATAGATGACATGGCAGTAAACAGTTAAATTTTTCATCATAAGCAAAGGAAAATTTATGACCTCAAATTATTATTCATTTGTTTCAGTGTTTTTTCTTTTTAAATTATGGTTGCTAATAAATTTTACAAAAAATTCATACACTTTTATTACAATAAATGGCTTGAATTTTACTCCTGCGTTACTCATACGCAGTGTCGTCCTCGCATATGAAGGCATATTCCTTACTTATATGCTATTTAGATTTTTTTTGCAGCTTACCTCGTATTAACTCTTCAAAACCTTTCAAGCCTGGCTTAACCTCACCCAATTCTAATTCAAAAAAAAAATGTTGGACATAAAAAATTGTCCTGCTTTGTTAAATTAAGAGTGCCAATCGCTTTTGAGTTTTATTTACATTTAACATGTCAATAACGAGCTACGACAGACATGTGTTGGCTAAGTGTTGTTTGTTGTTGGAAGACTTAATTGAGTTGCAACTGACAGCTGGTGAAAGGAGTGAAAAAGCTAATATACAAAAAAAAATTGAGAAGAGGAGATATTTTTTTTGAATTGACTGTCATCAAGTGGGAGCTAAGGGAACAATTTAATTTTTTTTTTTTTTTTTTTGAGTTTATGCGGATAAACCTGCCATTAATTTTCAAAAAATTTTCAAAAATTCACATTAAATTTTCCTTAAGCTTAGATATCTCATGCAACAGTTCGAAAATGCCAATGGCCTTAGTCAAGCGCTCTAGGATGTATATCTAAAACTGAAAATTATATAAATCATTTTCGAACCATCTACATATGCCATTTGAAAAAGTCTCCTCAGCTTTATAAATATTTATTTATATTTTATTAACAATATCTACAACTACACGTGGGCATTTTAGTATTCAAACATATTTATTTCATCAAATTCAATAGCTTCCTTTTATGCGACTGAAGCAATGCTCATTAACTAACGATATTCCATTGATAATGGTCTTGGTGATGGCGAATTTTTATAGAAGCATAAACATACATACATATATTTTTATTTCCTATTAAAATTATATATGCATTTGAAAGCATATAAAGGAAATTAAAAGTAATATTCCATGAATTGGTTACACGGCAATCAGTTAATTATACAAATGCACCCCTTTCAATCGACGCTTAGATAAATGCTGCATGCTGAATCTGTATGACTTACACACACTTTGCGTTTAAAGGTAAATAATATCGAGTGTAAGTTCAATGAAATGTTGAGATGAGTTCTTTGTTAGTAATAGACGTTAATGAGTATATTAAAAATAGCTATGGAAATTACAATGCATAAAAGCAAATTAATAACAAATATTATTAACGAAGAGAGTTGGAATATAAAAGAGATGTTTGATTTGACTCAATGAGATAACGTTGAGTTTAGTTAAAAGTTAGTCAAAGTGAGGTTAAGTACGAAAATAAAATTAAAAAATTATTTTCAAAAAAGTATGTTTCTTCCATAAATGTTATAAATTACATAAAAAAAACGGTGCGAAAGTTTTTTAAACTATTTAACACAAAAATTTTCATTATTAGTGAAAGTTTCTTGAAAAATTTCTCACTAATAAAGTTTTTATTGTCTCAGTCCTCTTTACAAAGAGTTGATCCCCTACTAAGGTTATTCGAAGTCAAGTATCTCGATTTAATCAGGAATTATGCGCCGTTTTTCCTGTCCGATCACAAATACATTTTTTTCGTTTGCATGTGGCAACCCTCCTCATAAATATATTGCGCTGGAAACCTTTCAACTCATCTGTTTGCTATACAAAATATATTATTTATTTTATTGTCAAATTAATTTTGGTAAGCAAAGTCGGAAATATGTGACAACTCTGCTAAAATTGCTTTTAAAATCAAAACTTCACTTAAATCACTATGGTGCAATACATGTAAATTAAATATTCTGTTTAGTAAACTTATAATTTAAAATAGTTGGCAACTCTGTTAAAAAAAACAATTTCACTTGCACTGCTCTTAACTCTGCTCAAGTTGATATGAACATTTTAGCATCTTATTTAATTTATGAACTTAATAAAAATTTGAAATTTTCAAGCACCTGGCAGCACTGCTCAAATATATTTCTTATATTCTGTTTTAGTTTGATACCGATAATTTAGTATATTCTTTCATTAACCCATTTTTAAGGAAGATATTCAATAATATGGCAACTCTCTTTCAAAAATCTTTTCAGCAAAAAATGTATCTTGTCTCTTTCACTTTGGTTCCTATCTTGCATCATTCTTTTTATATTAACAGTCTTCGCAAAGTGAAGTTTTCAGTCGGCTGGCAACTCGAAAAAAATATGTTCAATGAAAATCCGCTTAAACTTTTTTAATTTTGATACCAATATACCTAATAATATGTGACATATATACTTTTTTACAAATTTCCGAAAAGTTGGCAACTCTGCTTATAAATATTTTAAAAATGGCTTAAAAATTGTTAAAAATGTTAATACGCTTCTCAAAAATATTTTATAAAAATTAAACTACTTTAGCTCTTTCCAGTTCGATATTATTGTAGTATTTATGGTATGTTTAAATAAATATTTCGAAATTAATATTTCCAAACATGTGGTAACTTCTCTCAAAACTTTAATTGCAACTATTATTGTTTTTTTTTGTAAATTATGCTTGTATCATTTTATTTATCATAATGACTTTTTGAATATTTAAATCAAAAATTATTTGGCAACTCTGCTGGGAAACTTTTTAATTCAATTTTCAACTTCAATTCTAAAATTTTCTTTTTAAGTATTAGCAAACAGCTTTACAGCATGACAGCTCTTTAAAGAAAAAATATATTTTACACAACAGGTGGCAGCCCTTTCTTAGAAATATCTTCAATATTTTCTATGTCTAATTTTTTGAATTTTATATTTCTCTTGTATCATTTTATTTATGGTAATATATATTTTTTTTAACATAAATTATCAAGCAGTTGGCAACTCTTTTTCCAAATACATAAATTTACAGTTTGAAAAATCAATTACTTTCGTCAAATTTTACATAAATATTTCAATAATTCATTTATTTTCTTTTTTAATTTTCATATTTCCTTAAATTATTCAATTAATATTACGTAAATATTTCTGCGCAGGTGGCAACTCTTTTTAAAAAATATATTCAACTAAAATCCACTTTAAATCTTGCACTTTTCATTTACTGATAACGAAATTTTACATAAAACGAAGGTTCAAAAAACGTGGCAACTCTCCTGAAAAAGTTTTTAAGCTATTTTTGCTCTGAAAGTGCCTAAGAGCTTTCAGGCTTTAAGTTTCGAAAAAGTTTGTTACCATATACATAATATAAGTAATTTTACTTTAAAATATTTAAAAAATTATTAACTTACGTATTCTGTTAAAATATAAGTTTACACAACAAACACCAACATATAAGTGGCTTCATGACATCCACTCAAGCCTCAGGTGGTCATAACAACTTCATTAGCGACTCAAATGCATACATACATACACGCATGCATATATACAAGTAAATACGCAAGTGATACCAACAACAACTAAAACCAGCAAAACTGCAAATGAAGTTTGAATATATAGATGTAGAGGTGTGTGTGTGGGTGCATGTGCACTCGTGTCGCAAGGGCGTAGTACAAAGTAAATGAAGTCCATTCGTGTGTATGTGTGCACATAGTTACTCACCTATGTCTACTTAAAGTATTTTATGCCATTATAGTCAACATCATTCTACTCACGGTGTCCTTCATTTGTTGGTTTTGCTATTTTTGTCATGCTTTTATTAGCACTCCTGCCACTACAGTTGAGTTGGTGAATACAATTGAACTCTGTTTGCTCATCTACTCATCATTGCAAGAACAGTTTGTGCAATGCGCAAAACAAAATAGACAACATCAACAATAGTGGTACAGGCACTTGCACTATTTTTATTACTCAAATCCGCAACTGCATTATAAATATACAGAAAATATTCATAAAATTTTTAGAACATTTTTAGGAAATTTACTATTAGTATTTTCCAAAATCACTTGAACCCACTGTCATAAAGCTTAAAATTCATCGCAAAATTTTCTGATTAGACAATAATATTTGATTAGAATTTAGAGCTACGTACTAACATATACAATAACCTCAGTATTTTGTTCAACATTCCACAATGACTTGAGTATTTCACAAAGGCCACAATTTAGTAGTGTTCCGTCCGAAGGCATCTATCGCCCCAACGGCAAAGCCAGAAATACATATAAATGATTATATCCCCATATGCACATTATTAACTCATTCATCAAAGTCAAGGAAATAATATAAGTGTCAGAGACAATGCCCGTTTTATCTAAAAAGCGAAAAAAAAAACAACTTACAATGCAATAGGTGATGAAATACCAACTGGTACAATATTATATATAAATTATGAGCATTGAGGTTTTGGTAACACTCCATTACATTAATATAGTGTAAATATGTATAAATATGCAGAAAACTGCATTTAATTAATTTTTGAAGCATTTCCAAAGAAATAAATGTATTAAAACTAAACAAATTTCATAACTAATCTACGGTACTGTACAGCCACATGGCGTATACGTAACATTCTAAATAAGATTGGACTGAAACTAAATTAAATTAAATTAAACTAACTCAAAATAAATTAAATATTAACAATAAAATCATAAAATAAAATTACTTTAAACAAAATAAAGTATATTTAAATGAAATAAAATTGTATAACATAAAATAAAAAGGCCAAATAAAATAGAAAAATTAAGTAAAATAAAAAAAGTAAAGCAAAATAGAGTAAAATCAAAGTGAAATCATTAATTTACATTAATTTAATTATTGAATTAAATTAAATTAAATTAACTTAACTTAAATGAAATTAAATTAATTTAAAAAAATAGAATAAAGTAAAATAAAATAAATAAAAAAATCTAATTAATTAAAATAAAATTAAATTAAATTAATGTAAATTAATTAAATTAAATAAAGTAAAATAAAATAAAATGAAATAAAATAAAATAAAATAAATAAAAAAATAAGTAAAATAAAAAAATAAAATAAAATTTGCATTAATTTAACTATTGAATTAAATTAAATTAACTTAACTTAAATTAAATTAAATTAAACTAAATTAATTTAAAAAAATGGAATAAAGTTAAATAGAATAAATAAAAAGACAAAGCAAATAAAATAAAATGAAATAAAAAAAAGCAAATTAATTAAAATAAAAGTAAATTAAATTAAATTAGTGTAAATTAAATTAAACAAAGTAAAAAATAAAATAAAATGAAATAAAATAAAATAAAATAAAGTAAAATAAATTGAAATAAAATAAAATAAAATAAAATAAAATAAAGAAAAATTAAAATAAACTAAAAGCAAATAAAATGAACTAAAATCAAATAAATTAAAAAAAATAAAATAAAATAAAATGAACTAAAATAAAATAAATTAAAAAAAAAAATAAAATAAACTAAAATAAAATAAAATAAAATAAAATAATAATAATAATAGTAGAAAATAAATACTACAATAATTATGTATAAATGATTTTTTTTAATATATTTCGCTAAATATATGTTTGCGTTGATCGCCTCTAGTGGTGACGTGCTGTTTAGAGTAAAATAAAATGGCTACAAAATTTATTTTAAAAAAGTAAAGAATGAAAAAATATTAATTACCTTTGGTGTCCGCACATATAAACTCCACCTAAGGCGCTTTATTGCAGCCACATTCGCACGTGGCTGTAATTGGATTACTTTCTCGCCGCTATAGGCTATTTCTGAGCACATGCGCTTACATGCCAACTCTCTTTTTCGTTTTTTTTTTTCAAATTTTTATTTTCATTTGAATTTTTTCTTATTTTACCTATAAATTTTCTCAATAGAAGCTAATTTTCAGTTTGGTGTCTTAGCAACCTTTGCGGAATTTGTTTGCTAACCAAAGTCTTATGAAAATGAAAGATATAGCAAAGCAATGGTTGGAATGGTTGTTTGCGCTCATGTCAGAATTTTGGTGTCTTTTAAAACTGTATTCTTATTGCAAAGATTAAAATATCTCACGTTTCTGCTCAGAGTACTGTAACAATGGCTAACCAAGTGTTCTTGAAGCTCGTTTTAAAAAAATGTGGAAAGAAGAAATCCAATGAGGGACAGATTGACAGGACATATTGACAGATAAAAGCGGAATTGGATATAAAATTCGAAGAGGGATTACGGGCTATGGGCAGCGTCAATACTACAGCCAGCAAAAGAGCAGCAACCGCGACAAAAATAGGAAAAAAGACAGGGACTGCGAGGCAATTGAGAAAACGATCAAAAAGTTCAAGTGACCTACAGGTGAGTTCAGAGCCATCTGAGCCTATCGGATATCATAGCAAATACGTTTTCCTGTTCTCTGGCGGAGGAGATCCAACCCATATTTAATTCTCTAACCAGCTCTACCCAAAAAGAGTCACAAAATTTATTCTTAAGCTTCCTACCGGGTATCCACTTTCTTTTACCACAAAATTATTAAATATCTTTCTTGTTCAACAAACGAAGAAACACACTTACCTAGTCTTACAGCAGCTCATATTCAAATTAATTTTAATATTTTTTACCATACATAAATCTGTGGCCATAATTAAAGAGGAAAATGAAAAAAAATTTTAATATTTTTTCTCTTATTTTTTTTTATTCCCACAGGCTTAATTGAGCTTAGTAGCTTCGGCCGGCACAGTGTGTAAAGCATATTTATTTCAATTAATTAAATTCATAAAACCAAATTTAATAGCTGTGCACATTCGTACTCCTGATGGTCGAATAATAAAAAATGGACAATGGAAATTTTCAAAATTGCCTATACGCTTCAAAAGGACTTAACTGAGCTTTGCTCCTGAGACTGTTGAGTTTGGTTAATTGCACTGGTTTTTTTTTTGTTTTTTTTGTTGGGTAAATAGCTTGGATTTTTTTGTTTTTTTTTTTGTACTTAAATATTTTAAGAACTTGGAAAAATGGTCTGGTAAAGTGGAGCTCACGAGTTTAATTCGAACGGCCGTAAGGGGCAGGTGAGTTAGAGCTACTTTTCAATTTTTGTTTATTATGCTCAAAGCCAACAGCGCGTATAGGTATAGGTAAGTACTAAGCTTCATAAACAAATCACTGTGTACTGCTTATATTTTATGTTAAAGAAGCCGGTCTTAAAACTAAAGTATTTTTTTTATTTTTTTTTATTTTTATACATTTTTTTTAATTTTTTTTTAATTTTTTTATTTTTATTTTTATAATTATTTTCAATTTTTTTTGTAACTTTTTTTTATATTTTATTTGTAAACCACTCACCCCGATGTGCAATTTAACCACTTTTAGGTTTACGACCTTGTGCTTTTTATGGTGCAATGACACTGAACTGACTTGGCCTTGTGCTCTGAGCACAAAAAAAAAGTTGTGATCCTATAAAAATTTTATTAAAGACTTTCGCATAATCTTTACAACCATTTACAGTTATGGCTTGCCACGAAATACTTATTGCCGCATGCTCATACATACTCGTAAATGAACGCTTATGAAAATCGTTGAACTCACACCTCAAAGAGAGCTGGAGGGTTGCGTGTCACGATCGTATAATCATTTGACACTTGAGTGGTGAGGCGAAAAATGAAAAGACAAGTAAACTATAATATATTTAATTAAAGTTTTAGTATATATATTGAAATTACTAAATTGTTCAGTTTTTAGTTGAAGAAAGTCTGCAATGTTAAGAAGTATTTTTAGTCATAAAAAAGCTTTATGAATATCGAACATCGGTCTTAGATGCAGTCTCAGGCAGTATGGAGTACTAGCCTTAAGGGGCAGTTAAAGCATATATTTCTTCGTCTGATCCTTTCCTACCTGATCTTTTCAATGGTTTTCAAGGTCTGTCTTTTCCTCTGCTTTATCAGCGGGTACAGCATAAAAAACCTTCAAAGCTGGAGTATTCTTATCCATCCAGTTTCTCGTTTCGCTGAACTCTATCAATGTCACCGTATATCTCGTACACCTCACCATTGGTTGCGGTTTTCGCCGTTCCTAACTCGCTGAGGACCGTAAATCTTACGCAAAACCTTTTGCTCGAA
>JAWMAG010000003.1:21662500-21750000 GCA_037013455.1 Ceratitis rosa | reverse complement strand
GAACTTAAATATATTTACACAGTTGCATTAAAAACAACAAATCGGCAACAAAAATATTTTCGATAAATTTTAACAGAAATATCGCATGTTAGCCTTTTTGCTATTTACGTAAATTTTTTTTGATAACTTTGTAATCTGTATTTATTTGGCTTAACGCCAATTGACGTGTAATCATAAAATGTGTGGGTTGAAATCACTACATATATATGTATGTATGTATATATTTGTTGTTGTTGTTGTTCTTTTTTGCTATTTACCATAATAAATGTCGACAACTACGCAAGCATGTAAGTAGAATTATGTAATCAAAATGTTATGCTGGTCGGCGAAAAATAACAACAATAAATATGTAGTTAGCAGAAAGAAATTTTGCAATTCAATATGCTTTCTGTAGCAAAAACTAACAAATTTTTAGCTGCACTAATGTTGCATGTAAAATATGCAAATATATTGGCCACAAAATGTCAATGCTGTTGACCTGGTGTCGGAAAAAAAAGATTTGAAACGTAATATTTAAAATGAAATCACATTTTCACTTAATATAATTAAAAAAAAACATTACAAACATAAAGTGAGTGCAACTGTAGTAAAATTTTTGCATTACAAAAGAAATTTATGTACATACTAAAAAAACAGTTCTAAAAAACATTTTTTTAATTTATTTAGTTTATGTTAATATGTTTTTTTTTTAATTTCGTTTTATTTTATTAAATTTAATTTAAATTAATTTTCTTTTATTTAATTTTATTTTGATTTATTGTGTTTCATTTTATTTAATTCAACTTTATTGTGTATCATTTTATTTAATTTAATTTTTTATGTTATTTTATTGTGAGTCATATTGTTTTTTATTTTATTAATATTTTTTTGTTATATTAAATTTTATTTTAGTTTATTTTTTCGTATTTATTTTTATTTTATTTTAGTATATTTTATTTTATTTTATTTTAGTATATTTTATTTTATTTTATAGTATTTTATTTTATTTTATTTTATTTTAGTATATTTTATTTTATTTTATAGTATTTTATTTTATTTTATAGTATTTTATTTTATTTTATTTTATTTTATTTTATTTTATTTTATTTTATTTTATTTTATTTTATTTTATTTTATTTTATTTTATTTTATTTTATTTTATTTTATTTTATTTTATTTTATTTTATTTTATTTTATTTTATTTTATTTTATTTTATTTTATTTTATTTTATTTTATTTTATTTTATTTTATTTTATTTTATTTTATTTTATTTTATTTTATTTTATTTTATTTTATTTTATTTTATTTTATTTTATTTTATTTTATTTTATTTTATTTTATTTTATTTTATTTTATTTTATTTTATTTTATTTTATTTTATTTTATTTTATTTTATTTTAATTTATTTTATTTTATTTTATTTTATTTTATTTTATTTTATTTTATTTTATTTTATTTAATTTTATTTTATTTTATTTTATTTTATTTTATTTTATTTCATTTTATTTTATTTTATTTTATTTTATTTTATTTTATTTTATTTTATTTTATTTTATTTTATTTTATTTTAGTTTATTTTATTTTATTTTATTTTATTTTATTTTATTTTATTTTATTTTATTTTATTTTATTTTATTTTATTTTATTTTATTTTATTTTATTTTATTTTATTTTGTTTTATTTTGTTTTATTTTGTTTTATTTTATTTTATTTTATTTTATTTTATTTTATTTTATTTTATTTTATTTTATTTTATTTTATTTTATTTTATTTTATTTTATTTTATTTTATTTTATTTTATTTTATTTTATTTTATTTTATTTTATTTTATTTTATTTTATTTTATTTTATTTTATTTTATTTTATTTTATTTTATTTTATTTTATTTTATTTTATTTTATTTTAGTTTATTTTATTTTATTTTATTTTATTTTATTTTATTTTATTTTATTTTATTTTATTTTATTTTATTTTATTTTATTTTATTTTTTTTTATTTTTTATTTTAATTAATTTGACTTGTTTTTATTTTATTTTATTTGTCGGTAATATTTAACTTACTTTGTATTTGCTCAAGCGATTCTCAGCTTCCCACCACGATTTGTTCAATTCAAAACTTCATAGACTTTTACTTTCCAACAATTTTTGGACTGATTTATTTTTCATATGAAACTTCAGTATTTATTATTTACACTTACATTATATTATTCCATCAAAATTTACCGTTACCATCACTAACTTTCCAATCAAACTTTGATTGATTTTAAATTGCCATACATAACTTACAACTACAATACCTAGCATCAGGAAAAAAGAATATAAATAAACAAAAAATATATTGAGATAAAATAAAAGAAAAATCAAAATAAACTCCTGGTAAATAGCAAAACAGCAACACTTGCGCTCTAAATTGTAACAATAACAATAAATTACCCAAAAATGCCGGTAGCATAACTCAACCGACGAACGAGCGAACTTTGACGAGTCTCCAAAGGTAAATATAAATCTGTTTAAAATTTTGTTAGTAAGAGTACATATAAGGCTTTGTTGCTGTTGCGGTATGAAGGTGTTGTTGCTTGTCGACAAACGCTTGTCTTGGGTTCGGCTTAGTTGACAAAACTGATTATAATAAACTTGAAGAAGTTGTTGGAAAGAAAATATTTTTACAGAATTTGAGGGAAGAAAAACATAGTTTTGGAAAGAACACTGTAAAATTCTTTAATGCGAATTGCTACCTTAAAACTTGGTAAAGGAATGCTCAAAAATATTCTTGCGGCACATTTTGTTTACTTTCGTGTTTGTGAGGTCGTTTAAACTGAGGACTCGGCGTTAGTATGATAGCTCGCTTTTGCTGATGTCGTCTTTCATATAAGCTTTATGGTCTCCGATTAAATAAGGCAGGACGGATAATAATGAGGGAGTTTATAGAACTGATCTGCAGAGGCCTGACCAAGAATCGGTGGCTCGCCCATCCTGCAGTACAGAACTAGTCCCGGTTTCTTGATTTTATAAAAGATCAGAATTAAAAGCAACAAAGAGTTTTAATGAAAATGAACTTGAGGAGACAATTATTACTTATTTGAACAAAAAGAAAATCAATTTTTTTTTAATCGATTTTTTCAATTTCAGCTGCTTTTCAGTCTCCCCTCTGCAGATAATTTATTCTGAATATCAAATAAATAAAATCTATAATTATTTAATTATGTTTTTTGAGCATAAATTGCATAGAAAAAGCACTACGAACCCCTCAAACGGAAATAACAAAATAATATATGCGTTGATTTTGAGTAAAACAGTCAAAGCAATACGGGAAAAATATTTTTTAGAAATAAAAAATTAAATAAATAAAAAATATTTGTGAGTGCCTTACACCTCCTTGGTGTATACGAGTATATCTATATACACACCTATCGGAATATTCATTATTTCAAGTAAAATTTTTCGTTCTTATTAAATTAATATTTTCTCCCAATATTTGGCCATTTAATTAGTCTTTATGCAGTCACAAAAATTACTATACATTTGTAAGTATGTATGTATTCTCCTACCAAACCACCAAAACAGCTATCGAAGTCATCAGTGACATTAGCAAAGACAATAGCGCGACAATACAATGATGACCACTAACAAACAAAACATATTAACACAATTACACGAACAATGGCATGTTGATGGCGTGTGAAGGAGTGCAGCGCATGAAAAACAATCAACTTGTTACAAAAACAACAACAACAGCAGCAGCAGCAGGAGCTGATAACAATAGACAGCAATATTTCGGCAACGAAAATATACAACGAAGCGCGTTTGAAATGTTAATAGTTGTAGCTATTTATAGAACGAAGTCAAGCATACACATGCAAATGTAAAAACGTGCTGTAGTGAAAGTGTAAAAAGAGACTGGTCCGAGAAGAACTAGTAGGGTACTAGAATTTTGGTGATGGTTATCGCACTGGCTCGAAAACTGGTATCAGTTAAAGAATTTTTTGTTATTTACATATGTACTAAATTTTAATTTCTTTATTTATTTAATTTTTTAATAATTTATTTACATTTTTATTTCACTGTTAATCTCAAAAAATTTTTTTTATTTTATTTATATATTTGTTTTTTATTTGTACCTTTATTATACCTTTCTTAAATAATAAAATAATGTAAATAATAAGTTTTAATGATTTTTTATTCTTTGTTTATATTAGATATTTTTTTAATATAGTTTAAATAACTTGTTTATTAGTTTTAATTAGGTATTTTCTTAGTTTCGTTTTTATTCACTTCTTTCAAATTTTATTTATTTATATACAATTAATTTTTTTATTTTATTTATTTATATTTAATTTATTGGGATTATTTGTTTATTCATACATGTATTTATTAATATTTTATTTCATTGTTTATCCCTATATTATTCTAAAAATTTTTATTTTTTTAAATATATTTTTTTTATATTAAATACACATATATAGTTATTTATTTACTCATTTTCATTTCATTTATTTATTTGATTTTTTTTCATGTTATTAAATACTTCTTTCTTACTATTAGCACAAAAATATTATGTATTAATTTTTTTTTTGACAGCCTGTATATCTCAATTCCAACTAGTACGAGACTAATACGAGTATAGTAAAAAATTGTTTATAGTTTTAATCATCTTTAATTACAAAATAAAGACAAAATAGAAATTTATTTCCATTGCTTTTGATTCAAATTTCAACTAGTGATTTATTTATCTAATTCGAACTAGTACGAGACTAGTATATAATAATTTTTAAGTGCAAAAAAGAAAAGAAAATTATTTTTTTTAACTTCTTTTAGTTCAAAGTTCAACTAATGAATTTTTAGTCCGTTCTATACTAGTAGAAGACTAGTATTAAATAATTTTCACTATTTTAAAATAGCAATTTATGCCTAAAATTTAAATGAATTAAATTAAAATTGTTTAAGATTCGTGTTTTTAGTTCTAAATCCCACCAGTATTTTATTTGTGCAATTCGAACTAGTATGAGACTAGTGTGTACTAATATGTTGTAAAAATGTATAGTTAAAAATTATATCCAATTCTTTTTAAAGCAGTGATTATGCTTCTAAACTGAAATAGCACAACTAGTAAATTGTTTGCTAATTTCGAACTAGTTTGAGACTAGTATAAAAATTCACAATTTGAAAATTGCTATATAAAGTTATAATATCTTATCTTTAATTGCCTTTTAACTAACTTCCATTTGCTTAGTAGTTGTTTTTGCCAACTTTGAAGTAGTAAGAGACCAGAACTAGTACTTTTCTGACCGAAATCTGAAATTTTCATCTTCATACACAAGTAAACGAGTAAACACATGAATTTTACTTGTAACATACCTACAAACGCATGTGCAATATCCTTCTTTGCATATATACATAGGTATGTTTGTCTTCCTTTATTAACACCCGCTTCTCTCTCTCTACCTCTCCCTCTATCTCTTTCACTGTCTATATTTATCCCACTCCCTTACTTCTTGTGCCTGTAGGTTACTGTTATTATTGTTAATATTATCTATGTCATTGTTTCCGATTATTTTGTTATTATACCTACATATTGTTGTTGTTATTGCAGCTATTTACCGTAGTTGTTATTGTTTTTGCTATTATGTTCTACTTGTATGTTATTTAGCGAGAATTACAGTATCTAATGTTATGTGAAACTTGTGAATGGCATATAGGAATAAGTTTAGTGAGGAAACAGGGTGTTTCGTATGCTTAAAATTAAAATTAAAAAAATATTTGAGAAATGTTCTGCAAATTAAGCTTCCTCTTTCAACTGAGGATAGCATAATTTTTTATTTAAATAAATAAAGTAAATTCTCAGAATTATCCACTATCTGTTCTGAGTTGACCTAGAGGCCCTGGTAGTCGAGCCAAGGGTTCGATCTCTGGCTTATATCTAAATAGTATTTTCTCAAGGTCCTCCTCCATTGCCAGGGAAAGTCAGTCCCTCTAAGTTTCTTTCTGAAAAAAATTTTTGGAAATTTAAAAAAAATTCATCGAAATATTCGGAGGTAAAATCGAGAAATTGGTGAAGGAGCGCGGCCGCAAACTCCTTCGCGGTTATAAAATTACGAATATTCTATTTTATTATTCCAACCTCAACTCAGTTGTGGTTGTAGAACCAATAGCTACAATCCTGAACTCGATAAAAAAAACCCTCAAACTGGATAAATAGATTTTATCAGGCACTAATATAATTCCGGCCTATTACCTTCTTGAGAAAATTCCACCGTAAACTCGCAAAATTTGAACTTTTTACTTCATTCCGTTAAAAGACATTTAGAAGGTGCATAATAAATCCAAGAACCAGAGCTCGGTGGGCAGTCTCCAATGCTGAATTTAGCAGCAAATAAGAGCTATTAGTTTCCATTTCATTTATGGTCTTTTCGAATGGTTTAAGCCTCGATAGCATCACTCGATTTTGGCCTCAATATGGATATAAATTCTCAGTCTCAGAATCTAGAAGTAAGTACCTTTCGAGCGTATTGCCTTCTGTTTTTAGTAAAGATCTTAAAAAATTAACGTTTGTTGTTCTTATTGACGAAAAAGGTATCTTCGACCTTCTGGCTCAAACCTACTTTGCTTTTTATCTACTGGTCTAAGATGATTGAAGCATAGTCGACCTAATCTTCTCAAGCTTAGATTTCCTTAGTTAGAGGATATGCTTCACCAACCCAATCTGCAACGTCCGATTCAAAAGGGACTGCGAGCTAGCGGCAATAATCTTAATAGTTCCCTCTTTATGCGTCCAACAAACTCAGCTTAAATCTTTCAAGCGGAAGACTAGCCATAGAAACACTCAGTAGAACTGTAGTGAAGAACTTCAGGGGGATACCAAAAGCAACCAAGCGAGTGGTAAATTCCAGTGTCTTTAGCAGTTGAAGGAAGACTTTATGGCCAACTCAACATTACCGTAGTCTGGGTTTCCGGCCACACTATCAGTAACTAGCCAGCCAAGCATCTTTTAAGAAATCTCAAGCCAAGTTAATACCATATCCCCGAGGAACGTTCCGGAAAGAGCTGCAATTACTCAGAACTTATGGAAATCCATTCCCAGACTATAAGATAAAGAAACTGATTTGGTCCAAATATGAGTGGTAGGACTAAATACATATAAAATAGCACTTATAGGCACAATACTAGGCGATTTTCCCTCTTTTTGTCGGCTACGTAACAGCCATTGCTGCAGTTTCGAACTTAAAGAGAATACCAAAAGGTTTTGAGGATAATGATGGGTTTTTCAAGAAGCACTTCTACCTAACTCTCTACCTAGAGTTCCTTCAGGCCCGTCATCGCGGTATCTGGTATTAGAGAGTTTCACGTCATGTCTACTTCAGCAGATAGTTGACTTATATGATATCTCTTAGAGCCCTAGACTGTATCCAGACCTCTCAAGTCATGAAAGGGAAGAGGTGTTCTATAAGCTCAATGATACTGTCTTCGTTTGGTCTGTCAAAAAATGTTTCTGAAAGGATTCTTTCTCACTTCAATTAGGTTGAGGTAAGACATTTCTTAACATTTTCAATATTTCTTGTTCTTTCATTTGATTATATATAAATGTTTATTTTTCATATGAAATCCATCGCCTTTCGTTCCCCTCTCTCTCTCTCTCTCCCTTCCGCTCTCCACTGTCTGCTGTCAATCCTACTCCTAATCATCATTACTCGCTCTTATTTATACAATATAAACAACCCTGTTTTCGCTTATTTCTCGGTATAATCATTTTTCCTCGTAAACATGCCACCGTGGTGCACTCCCAGCGGGTTACAGTGTCTGCATTTAATATACGTACAAATGTAATTTCACTTTAGATTTTGCATACAAATGTTGCGGTTTCGTTTTGCTTTGACATACGCACGCACCGAGTTGTTGTTGTTGTTGTATTACTTGTTCAATTTGTTGGCTGCTATGTATTCAAATATTCTACGCTGCTCCGCTACCCTTGCAGCTTCCATGCCAGCGACGATCTTTCCATTTTTGATTGTCACTTGATTGCTTTGGCAAATTGCGAATGTCAAGTAGACAGAAATTCGTTAAATTTGTAACTCAAGTGTAATTTATAATGTTGCATTATTGTAAGGCAATGCGTTTAAAATGTATTGGGGCTCAAGGGTTTTTTGGTGGGTGTCCAAAGAGGCAGCTCCTTTGAAATCGACAAATAGGTCTTGTGTGTCGATTCCTTGCGGAACATTTCAAAGATTTGGGACGGCATGAATGATGGGCTTATTAGGTTCGCATCCACATAGATCAGGTTCAATAGATTCGCCGGTGATAGGCTTTTAATCATACAAAAGACCAAACAGGACCTTATACAGGATACTGAGGAGACTTATCTCATGCCAATTAGTGCAGACAGTGGTGTCCTTCCTCTTCTGTATCGTCCAACCGTATTCTGCTTTCGTCCAACCATATTCTACAAAGGGGCTCACACATGCACCTTGCCAGCTCTTCGCCACCATATTTGCATAGCTCAGACAGTCAGCCATCGACTCCCGCCACTTTGTTATTCTTCAAGAGTTTAATCACTAAAAATATGACCATAGTCGGGTAATATAATGTCTTTTTCGCATACGGGTTCACCAGCTACAGATGTTTCACCTTTACTGACATTCTACAGGCTGTAGAAGGGTTCCCTTATATATATATATGTTCATCAGATCACTTTATCGAGTCTTACCTCAGAATGCTTTGGTCTTTATATAAGTCGACTAACTTTTAAAATATTACACCTGTGTCTCTTTCTACTACCTGCCTCTCCAGTTCTCTACAATTTGTATATCTATATCACCCCGTACGTGTCGTGGTCGTCTCCTTACCTTTCCCTGCGACACGGCAATTCTCATCGTACCAGGTATTCTTATGACCTATCCGTAAAACAATACCTAGGTTCGTTTGAAGTTTTACAAAAGGAGCTTGAAGTGTCGTCCAACAGTTCCCTTATACCGTGCAGATGATGAGTGCTCTCAGAGAACTCCGGCTCCGGCAAGTCAAGTAGAAAACTTCTTGAGTGTCTGTTATGATTGCAGCTTTTCGGCCACCAACCATCCCCGTGTTTGTTGACGGAGGCGACTACATGTCGTGACTGCGACAAGATTATGATACCAGTCGATGTTAGGTCCTCTGAAGACTTGTTTTTCGTTATGATGGACTGCTTTCGTGTTCTCTGATACGGCGATTCTTTTTTTATGTTAAAATCCAGCATTACAGCTTGTCTGGTGATGTATCATCATGCATAGTGAATTTTCCAGCTGTTGTGCCGAAGAGACTTTTTTTCTCTCAATAGTGCTAGGTGCCATAAACACTCATAAAAATCAAATTTTCGTTCTCATCGCCTCTCTCTTTCGCTGACCGTGTACTTATATCAGGGAAACACTCAAGACTTTCCTTTGATGCTGATATTGACTAGAGGTTCGTACAATACTGTAGTACTTGATAACATAGTCTCTCTCCCAGCAGAAATGTTACATCGAAATTGCACTTCCTTATGTTTACGCGGCAGTAGACCCATCTCTTTCTGTCCGCTTAGCAGCGTTCATCTTAAAAACTTCTGTAATGTTCGTCGTTTGAAACGTAGGGTCTCTCATATAAGGTTCATCATGTTTTCTTTTCTCATTGTAACAGATTTTTTGAGCTGGCCTCCAAGCTGGAAAGTGGTAAAAGACCGTAAGTCGCAAGCTGCTTAAACTAAATTTAAAGGCATCCTTTTTTGGCCACTCCCAAACCTTTCCTCTTCTACACATGATGCCATCCTCTAAGAAAGAGTTTATTATGAATAATGAAAAAAAGTTGTTTCAAAAACTCAGTTCCAACTTATGAAAGCCATGCACCGATTCTCTCAGTCCTCACGATGACTATTTGTTCAAAAACAGCTCGACGAAAACCTTTTGAAGAGACTATAAAGCAGGAAAACCTTCTTTCCTACTGGCGCTTAAAAGTGAAACGTTTCTACGTATAACTACAAACATAAGGAACGAGATCGATCAGATGATCCCAAATGAACGCTCACACTGAAAATAGGTGTTAGGTTTTCCAACTCTAAAGTCTGCTCAATGGAGAAAACAATACTCTGTCAAAAAAGTCAGTGCTTGGATGATGCTTTTTGCTATGACAGCTTCAGTCTACACGCCTTCTGTTTTCTTGTATTGCTCTCCTCATGGAAGGAAACGTGTCTGACACTGCCTGATCAAACTGCTCACAACATGTTGTTGTTCAACGTTGCGTAACAATAAACTCGCGGCATGTGGATAAGGTTCGATGACAGGGATTCGTAGAGTTGGGCTATTGTTAGAGCGAATGCTTTGTAGGTTTGAGCTTTTCACATGTACCATATTCTTAGTCATAATGGCTGTTCGGGCTCTTAGTGATTTCTTGTCGAAAGTGTTCTCAAAGCCAAACCAAATATCCTCGGCCATATCACCATATCCAAATTATTTATATAAAAATTTCATGCGTCGATCCTCGATTACAGGAGAGTCTCAATAATTCTTTTTGGTCCTTATATTCACCTCTTCCAAGGGGAGAAGAGTCCACCGAAGGTTCCAGTTTGGCACCTCTGTCCAAATTCTTACTCTCCAGCTTGTCATAAACAAACCTTTACCCCCTTGAGCTTGAGCACCACTTCACTGAACCATCACCAACAGCTGACTCGAATCTAATCCTCTTCAATTATTTACGCGAACATTACTGTCAATAAATTGACATTTTAAAAGCCAGCACCCATCGCCAAGGGCAAAAGAGTTATGCAACTCAACATCAAACACACATCAGAGAGGCCAATAGACGACACAACCCCAAGCCGCAAAGGCAAAGCGTGCCACTTGCATAAATACTCGTGATGATATGAAAGCGCGGTTGTAGATCCACGCAAATGCTGTCAACCTCAACTCAGTTGCAGACTAAAAATAAAAATAAATAAATTATCATAGCTGAAAGTATGAATGGGCATTAAGGAAGAGCGTATTAGTACTCACAGTTGGCAGGGAAATGTAGTTTATGGCTTTACATGTTCCCACAAAAGCAAAAAAAGTATATGATAGCTACGCCGGGGACAGCTAAATTTGTGGAAGGAAAATTACAGGAAGTAGCAGTGACAGCGGAGAGGAAGCCAGTGTTTGTCTCAACAACACAACAACGGAAGCAGCAAAGGTAATTACGACCGCAATTTCCAGTTGGGAGCACCGAGTAAATTATCAGCGGGTAGAAGAAGATGACTGCATAAAAAATATAAAAGAATTGCATTAAATCAGAAGTGGGATACAGAGAGTTACATTTATTCATTGAGGTCAACTGAATGAACCCCACAGAGGAATATAAAATGGTCAGGAAAGTCGGCTCACTCGCCTGATCCGATTATCGACCTTCATATAGTCGCACACTGGTGCTCGAAAGTTTTTAGAATCAGGGTTGTAAGGTGGGCGTATCGGTCCCAAAACATTTTCCAGCTGACGGGTCACTCCTGTTCAGAGTTAAGTTTGTGAGGTGTTAATGGGCCTGGACTTCTTTTCTCAAATCTGTGTGCGGAAATTCGCTACAAATCGGTGGGCTGTCTTTACTTCTAGAGAGTGACACCTGGCACTTTCTGAAATTTATGAACAGGGGTACACCTTCAGCGTGGGTGGTATGCATGGTTCTTCCCCTTGCTACCTCGTTCACCATGCAGTTGGTTGGAATGTACCTGGGTTTAACCACACAGATCATGGTTGTGTTAAACTCACTCCAGAACTGGCGTAGAGCGTTACTAAATGTTTCACACAGGGCTCTTGGCATTAGTCTCTGTGGGTTTTGAACGCCGAATAGATTTTAAAATAGTGAACCGTCAACGCTCTTTCAACTATGTCGGCGCTGTTCTCGAAGGTCGAGAGACGGTTTTGTATCGCGGTGTCCAACGGCTGCAGTTTTATCCATTCAGGGATTTGAATATGATTTGTTGGAATTCGAATAACATCCCTTTTTTGGTCACCTATTGAGACGAGACCTTTTAGAGACCGGTAAAATGGGAAGAGGAGAAAAGTTCGACTGCGGTCCAATGCCGGAGCAAGTTGCCATTATCATCAGAGGTGGAAGAGCAGAGGACCCATTGGAATATAGTATGAGGCCCTTTGACTGGGTCCGGAAACGCGGAAGAATGCGTCTCTTCATCGCGCACTGACTATCTTAGTATTAGCCACCGTATGCTCGCATCAAACTTAATCTAGAGATGTACGCAACAAAGCAAATGACTGAAGGATACTGAAGAGGATTACCGACCTAAACAATTTGACCGATTATAACCAATTTTATGTAAATTCTTTCAGGATTCTCTGAGATGGGTAACGAAATAGGTTTCGGCTTTGGAACTATGCATCTTTCAGTAAAAAGAACATGCTAAGATGTCTTTGAGGGATCGTCTGCTCAAGAACTTCACGTTTTGATTCCTAGCTTTCATAAAATATCAGAGATGTGATTTAAAACCTGGACTTAAGAGTAATTCTACTAGAGAACAAGACCAGATTTAGCCTTCCACATAGCAGAGAAGGATTATTGAAACTTAGGATTGCAATAATGATTACAGTACAGTCTTCTGTGAGGTTCGAATTTTGAATTCCGAAACAGATTCAGACTTGAAAATACCATCTAATCAGCGAATCATTCCTCCAAATCCCTCTTTGTAGATATCTAACTCTTCCTGCTTATCACACAACGCAACACCCCCCACCCCAATTCACAGTCCATTTCACTTTCATTTTATGTTCTCATTTGCGTGCTTTTGTTTGTTTGCCTTTGTAGCGGCATTTGTCGGTTTACTCCTTTCCATTTTGTTGGCACTTGTTTCATTGTTTCCCCGCAGCTGTGTTGTGAGCTTTTTGAACGGCGATTATGTCAGCGACAGTGGAAAGTGGAGATTATGACGGTAGCATAAATGAGAGCGCACACAAGCAGCACTTTGATTTGTCAATGGAAAAGGCAAGTCAGTTGGCACAGATGGGAGAGAGGGAATGAGAGGTAAATCAATAGAGTGTGCAGAGTGTGTGAACTTGTATAGAAAATAGCCTCCGTATTGTTTTCCTATTTTGATTTCGGTTTGTCTTTGCTTTAATCATTGCTTGGTCATCTGCTTCAGATATCATGTAGTTTTTGGTGAAAATATTACGTCCGAATGGTTTGTTTTGTTTCAGATAGCTCATCAAGTTTACTCAGCTGTGAAGAGATTGACAGTTCGGCGAGTTTCTTGGCAGTAGAAAGTGATTAACCGTGAGTATTATTTAAGTTACATAAATATTACGAAATATTTCAAAAAAAACGAGTAAGGAATATATACGGAAAGTAAGATAACAGGTTATCATAAGATATTTTTGATATTTAGAGAGGTTCACGCGCACTTAATTCTCCCAAAACTGATCTAGTAAAAATTGAAAGAGATGACTGAAGCCTGTCAGTGAGCGGCCAAAAGCCCAAAGTATACCGATTGATGTACAACCGTCGAAAAAATCTAAGATCAACAATCCAATCCCTGAAAGCCGTAGACGACGAAATCGCGGAAGTACCACGTCAGCAGACACACCATTTAAAGCATGACCACAGCTATGCTGAAGCCACATTTTGAGTTGCAGTTCTCTTGCTTAAGAACTTTCCTGATAGCGCCTGAATAACTCACTTGCATCCAAGATGCCTTAATGAATTAGGTTGTCAAGAGTTCGACCGTAGCCACTGGTGTTCACTCAAATCTCTTTCGGCCCTTGCCTCGTAATAGCAGCTTGCAAAGCTGGGAGTACAGCTGACTGCCTGACTAACGAAGTACCGAAGCAAGGATGTTGGTCAGACCCTCACATGACACGCACAGCATCAATATATGCTCGACTAAAGTCTACTACAAATACAAATCAACACACCGGGAGTTGTTGAAAAGTTAAGAGGAGGACACATGTCTTAAGCCTAACTTATGAGTTGATGATGAATCTTTAAAAAAAAACTTCAGAAGTGGAATACTGTGCAAGGGCAAGCCAAAATTTCCCTTTTGGAGGACGAGGAAACGGCGCAAGAAGGATTTAAACAGGCATAATAATTTAAAGGAAAATTTTGGAAAGGTCCTGCGAAAGCGGAAAACCTCATGGAAAGGACTCCTTCGATAAAGTCGATTACTGTCAGATGGTTTGAGCCTATTGGGTACTCAAGGATACAGCGAAAAATGGAAATCCAGGAAACTTGCGGTTCAAGAAAACAGAAGCCAACTAGTCCAGCTATAAACTATCGTCATTCGGTGGCCGGGTCAGTGGTTATCCAACGCTACACGGGAGGAAACCACAAACAATATTAACAGACAGATCTGGCCATTGATCGCAGAGGACCGGGCCTCTATTAGCATCATCAACATCGTACACTGTGTGATGAAGACTCACAGTAGAGGTATGAGCTACACCTGTAACACCTACTGTCTGTAGCAGTTCCAAGGACAGAGACGATAAGGAGACACTAAAGCACAACTAATGCTACTACCCAGCCCTCAGGATGGGCAACATCGCTGCGTCGGAATTTTTTATTGCAACATCTTCTTTTTAACATCTTAAGCGATTGTAGCCTAAGCACTTCAATCGTTTCTTCTCTTCGCCTTCCTACAATAAATATTCCACAAAACCTTGCTCTCAAAGACAGCTGACCCATGAAATGATGTTATTGACGAGCACCCCAACAGGCATCTTTTAGAAGCTGAACCTCCACCCAGACACATCAGAAAGGGAGTACTAGATTTAGAGGACACAATCCAGCAACACGTGTAACAATCGCTGTACATCACGGTATACAGACAGGCACTAATCGTCATTCACCAAGAGTCAGTTAACCCTTCAAAGACTCTCGTTCTGTGAATGGCATTCTGGAAGCATACGAAGAGCTCGAGCTGCCTCCCGAGAAAGCCGCGTAATACTGGCGCAACTTCGATCTGCAGGTTAAACTCCTACTTATCCAGACTCGACCCCAATATACCTAACATGTAATGAGTCCCCACATGACACTAACTACCTCTTTACTTGCCTCCTAAAACCGACACATCTAATCTCCCTCTCACCCCGGTCCAAACGCGCCGAAACAGCTCGTTTCCTGAACCTCCCGTTAGATGACCACGGTGATTTAGACTTCGAACAACCGTTATAACGACAAAAACAACAACAACATGATGTTATCGACCGCACTTCTGCTCCATTAAGTAGGAGGGGAATGGCACCAGTAAGAGTTTGGTCCTTATTTGTCGAGGGAGCACTTTACTTTTCAACTGCCTACTTCTTTCAAATCAGCACCTTTTCGCTTTAGCTCTTCCCCTGCTATTATATTCTCAGGCAATAACTTAAAGAAGTTGCAAGACAGGGAATCACTTTGTCCGAAGTGTCGTTAATTATCGAACGTCTCGGAAAGGACTGTCCCAATTCTGACAGAGCTTTCGGTGCTGCCTTACGTCTTTCACACGAAGCCCTAGATAAGACACTATATGTGATGTTGAGCAGGCTTAAACCAACATGAGAGATACAAGGTGGACCCTTATAACTCTCGTGTAGCCCACCCAGGCTTCAATCGTCGGTTATGCGCTCACTCGATCATTCTTTCAGAGAAGCTGATGCATGCATGTTGTCAGTTCTTCGCCGCCTTGCAGAATTAGCTTACGCAAGGGAGAGCAATCTTTTGGGTTGTATGATGATAAATTAAAAAGTTTGAGTGTCAGGGAAAATGAAAGGGACTTCTTTCACAAAACTGGAGCGCAGCGGAAAAATGAAATAAAATCAATAAAAATGTATTTTACAGTGAATTTTAAACCCGTCGTATTCAGTCAGAAAAAAATATTGTAAAATAATTTCAAATTTTTTTTTAATTCTACGAATTTTTGTAATTTTCATAGTAAATATTTTGAAAAATAAGGACAAAAAATTGGTCCTGAAATTTTCTCTTTATTGAAGTATTATTCAGATTATCCGTAAGAATTTCAAACTTATTTTCCCTCTCCCTCTTTCTTTTATACCGCGAAAGTTATGCAAAATCCAGTACTTCCTGGCAACTTCCAACACAAAGTGAGTGATGAAGAGACTCCCTCACTGCACTGTTACACTCACTCTCTCACTCAAACACTCACTGTTATGCCAACAAGTTCACTCCAAATGTTATTTATAAATCGGTATTATGCAAACAACGCCATTTGCACATTTTAATACACCAAATAGTGGCAAGAGTTTTTAGAGAAGAAGCAGAGAACGAAAAAAATTCCAAAGCAATTACTGCCACATTTTTGTAAATACTTTACACAAATGAGAAACAAAGTGCATTTTTGCATATAAATAGTATAAATAGTTAAGTATTAAGCAAATGAAAGGCAAAGCGTTGCATAGATCTGATATGAAAGTTGCTGAGTGGAGAGCACCTGCAATCGTGGCGTACCAAGTGAGCAGCAGGCGAAGTAAAAGCCGTTAATTTAGTCGAGTTCTGCGGCATTTTGCTTTGCCTCGGCTATGCATACGCCGGCTTGCCACTGCAGCAGCGAGAGAGACCGTCTTGCCGCTCTTAACTTAGCTGACTATGTGTGGGGAGGTGTTGTTGCTACAGTTCCTTCACTATTGGCGTCACATTCTTTGTTGTTCTTCTATCTTACTTTTATTATTCTTTTTTTTTGCACTTCCATTCCTCACATGCCTTCTTATTCCTCTCAAAGTGTTTTGCATACAATTTGCATTACTTTTCAGTAACTTTATTGCCTGTTGTTGTATGAACTGCTGGTATATTGCTGATGTGTTTTTATTGCATTCACCATCATTTTTACTGCATTTTGCAATTTTATTCTTATTTCTATAAATTTTTATTTCATTTTTTTATTCTCTCTTCCTTTATTTATTGCTCTTACACTTGCTTTCTGTTGATTTTAGTTTTAATTGCAAAGAATATGTAGTGAGTTATGTAAATATTTATATAAAGTTGGCAAATCGTGATGAAAAGTGTGGGCTCTTAAGCTTAGTTGACTACTTTTGATGACTGCGTTTGATCCGACAAAAGCAGCAAAGGCTTTGAAAGAGAGCAGTTCATCTTGTGGAATAATTGAAGCAAAATATTATTCTTAAACTAATCCTTCTTCCTTATTTTTCTTCTCACTCTTGTTTTGCTATTTTTTTTTTTTATTATTATTTTTCATATTATTTTCGTATCAAACAGTGAGCTCCTCCGCTTCTATTTACCATAATGAACTCGGCCTGCCACTCTTCACGGGACTCAACATCATTTCAATCATTTAGAGAGCCATTTCTGGCATACATCAAACCCATTCAAGTCGCCTAAAGGCAATTCTTAGTATCAATAACCCTGAGACTTCTCTATAAAATTATTATGATCCTTCCACTTTTGAGGAAAATAAAAACTGAAAAACTCATAAAAATGCCAAAATCAAATACATCTGACCAGGCACAGCGCACCTCTCTTCTCTCTCAACCACAAAGTGCTGCTCTCATTCGCTAACACTTGATTAACCCATAAAAAACCCAACAGTTTTGTAATTAATCCACTAAAATATGCACCACCTCCACCCCACCCACTTACCGTCAGCTGCTTCGGCAAACATAATCTTTCAAGTACTTTGGCCACATCCGTGTTTGTTTGTTAAAGGATTGCCGACTTCCGGACTGTAAACTGGCTCACCTGCTTTGCATACAAACACTTAGAGTCCACTTAATTGTTTTTGCTGCGCTTTTTGATGCCACAAAAAGAAACTTTTCACAAAATTTAATTATGAGTTTAAATTCTTTTTTTATTATTACCCATCGTCTTTACTCCACCCCGCCCTGAAAAACCGCAACCCTCTACCACTTGTATTTGCTGTGCTCAACTTCTGGACAGCATACCTCGCCTTGCTTGGGCTCTCCACGCGCGTGCTTTAATTGCGAAATGCTGAGAGTTAGTAAAATAACTTTTTTTCCTTTTGGGGTCAAAGGTTGTTTAAGTACATAACTTTATGCCGTTATGAAGTGGTAAGAAAGTGCTGTGGCTTCTTTGAATTTGCCTTGCCTGCCTTCGGTGCCTTCGGTGCCTTCGCCAATGTAGAAGATACAATAAAAGAACAATCAGTTCTCACAGTTTGAGCAGTAAGAAGATTTAAAAAGTAAGAGAAAAAAGTTATTGCGCAAGAAGTGATTGAAACTTTTTGATTGGATTTATTTGTGGCGGTCTTTAAAGTTCATAAATGTAGTGGTGGTTAAGTTTTGGATTTTACATTATTATCAAAAGATAGTAAAGAGCATAAAGAGCGCTGAGTAATGAACTAAATGAGTAGTGAACAAAAGAGTTTATAGGTGAACTGAGATTTGGGTATGCTGGGTGAGATGTTGCTTGCCTGAGAGTAAAGAAGTTTACTCAAATTATTCGCTCGACAAATTCTGTAATTCTTAAAGGGTTTGTTAAAATTAATTTTGGTACGAGACTTTCATTGTCCATGCTTCCCAGCACACGTTGGGTTAGTTTAGCAAGAAACATATTACAAGTCAACTATGTCGCCTGATATCAACCTCTGTTAACTCTTTTGAGAGAGTAAGCGTGTGTGTTACGAAAAGTTTCATTCTCAACCTCACTAACGCGGGACAAAAAAGTGCATAAATGATTCCATCTCTTCTTTCAAACAACTACATTCGTGGCATTTTGGAAAATCTCAAGACTTACTGCGTGGATTCCCGTAGAAAATACTCAGTGTGAACTCCCACTCCGTGTAAGACTTCGGATCTTGAAATGGAAAGGTGCTTCCCTGACCATCTTCGGTTCAACTCGACCCAAAAGGATGCCGCTACAGTGCATATTGTGTAGGTAGCACAGCTCTTGCTGAGTTGGTTCAAGGCCCAAGCAGGCCAGAAGCAAGCCGAATGTTGATAGAGGAATATCCAAATAGTTTATATGTGATTTGAATACTCAAATAGGTCTGCCCTGCAGACTGCGATGACAAGCATTCCTTCACAAATTTGGAGCACACCGTAAGTTAACCCATGATCGTAATTGTCATTAGACTATCTAAATAAATGTTAATCGATCTCACAAAACTCACACTTCGAAGCGTAGCATATACCGCTTCCTTGAAAGCAGCACTCTTCGCCGGAAGAACACACTGTCTGGAGGATCTGTGGCCTTCTCTTGTTCTACTTAATCGTGTTTTATTCCTTATTCATTTGTTTGCCTGGAGTATATACCTATTCATTGGGCTTAACAGTTCTTTGCCAAGATTTTTTTTAGCTTTTAGTGGTCACCTACCGATAAGATTGCCAGGAAAACAAAAGTCAGCTTTTACTTGACCACTTTTATCACACTCTCTGTTGCCATTGGAGGTTCTCCTCTGACCAAATTAGCTGCGCTAAGCGTGAATGTCCTTCCATCATCACTTCTGATGATCTTTCTGTCGCTTTCGAGCTTTGTTGAGTATATTCTCTTGAATTCGCTACTCGCCTCGGGTCTTTTCTCAGAGTTATAGGGATGCTACTTAGTCTGTTGGATTTAAAAGTCGGGATTATTATTATGCTTCCCTCTCCACAATAGTATTATTCGGAGTTGGCTACGGTATAGCGTTCTTCTACGAGCTGCGTGGTGTTTATTTCGACTGTGCATTTCTCTTTCTCACGGGAAATGAGGTTGACTACCGCACTGACACTGTGCTGTATCAGTTCTGCGATTAGGCTTACTGTATCTGCTCTTTATTCCGCCATGAAAAATATGAAAAATATTCGGTCACGTATAAGAAGTGAGTTCCGTTCCATGTTTTCAACTCATTGAACTTTACAGCAACTCTATCAATGTTTGAGCTTTGAGCAAACGTTTGCTTAGTTGCATGTCTCTCTTTCTTTTCTCATCAACGAGAAGTTAAAAATTCTAAAAAAAAACATACCAACTATCAATGGCACAATCTAACGGTTTATTTATCGAAACAGAAAATTTCCTTAAACTACAATAAATATTATTTTCTCTAATCCCCCGTGTTAAAAGCAAGGAAGTGAGAGAAGCAAAAACTTTTTAATTGAATTTTAGAAAGCAACAAAGGCCGAAGGCGATTTCTCAAACTCTATTTGACTGTTAAATGACAAAATGCTTTGAAAGTTAGTTAGTTTGTCACAAAGTATACAAACATATATAACTACATTTTTGTTTCCTCATATTTTATAAATATAAATGTATGTAAATCCTATCGACGCTCGCTTATAGCCCAAGGCTACTTGATACAAAGTGTTTTGTTGCATGCGATATTTATGTCATTCCATTGAATATTTTCTGAGTTTATTTCGCGTTGACAGCCAATTGACAATTTAAGTGTTGGAAATTAATTTGATTTTCAAATTAGATAACAAATATTTGAATTATGTACATACATACATATTATATATACATAAATATATTAGATGACAGTTGAAGAGGAGTTGGAGCGAGGACTTTATATGAGCGCCCAAAGACTTACTTTGCTTTGGTTAAAGCAAATATTTCGTCGATTATGGGTTTGCTCAAAAGGAAGAAGTGAAGTTTTTAAATTATTAAATTTGGTTTGTTGCATTAACAAATAAAAGGTTACCCCTTTTGCGGTTTCTTATTATCTCAGCCATAACTCGATGACTGTTAGTTTTCAAGTGCTCTTCGTATTCAAAAGCATTCAGTGGCCTTCGGTTGAAGGCGAGTCTCAGTTCTGTTGCTCTTTTCAAACTTGTCTGATCGTCTCCATGATCACTCAACATTCCGTTCGTATCTTCATATCTTTCAAGTGTTATCAGCGATCATTCCTCTGTAGTTTCTAGAAATCTGTTGATTAATTAGTGCTGACCGGTTATCTATAACAACTAAATAATCGTCATAGTAGCTCATCTGTTGTCATTATCCATTTGCTGGTTGTCAAAGGTGCTCCAAAAAGTTACTTCTATAATTTTCTCTCCGCCTCAACGTAAAGGATCTAAAAACCAGCATCACCATACACTCTTTATACTTCCTTCATTCTTATTACCTTCACTCCGCTGTTCTTCATGTATTTGATTTTGTTCACAGTTGCAAGAACGATTGTATCTTCGAGCTTGAGTCGAGCTGTTCCTTCCCTACCTTGGAGTGGACAAAACCACTGTAGGAAAGGAGAACTTAACTTGTTCAAGGAGGAGTTGTATATGGACGGAAAGTTCAGCCGGTAGTACGCTGTGGAGTATTATCTATTCGCGGAGGAGTCAGGCGGAAGTTCTGCTTTCGGCAGTAGGGGTAATCCTATTTTTAGAATATAGTTAAATTTTAGACATATCAGAAAATGTTATTTTAAAAAAGTGTGTACATACCTCTAGATTATTTTCAAGCTGCGCTGGCATAATCCCATGGGGACCAGGAGATTATAGTAGGTAAAACTTAGGGTTGCCAACTTCTCAAAAACTAATCTTTATTATGGTTTAGTACCATAAAAAAGGGTAGAAAGGTTTTAAAGATCTGCATACCATCAAAAATAAATTAATATAAAAGCTCAAAAGGTTTACAGGGAAAACATATTTTTAATCAGAGTTGCCAACTGTTTAGCTTTTTTCTAAAAAAAAACTTCAATAATAAATTTAAAACAGTACAATAAAATAATGTCAAAGTGAAAAAAATTAAGTATTATTGATGTAAAAAATATTTCTTAAGAGAGTTGCCACCTTGTTAAAAAAAATTATAATTAAAAATTAAAAAACCAAATTAATTAAATATATTAGTTGAGCCTTGGATATTTATATTGGCGTTAAGAAAACTTAGAGTAGAAAATATTTATGAGCAGTGTTGCCACCTGTTTCAAGGTTTTTGTTTACAAACATATATTTCAAAGCTTTAAGAGATACTCGTAGCATTGTTTAAATACAAGTAAAAATTTAAAAAATTCTTACAGTTGACAATATTATTTGAGGAGCGTTGCCATATATTTTGAAAATTAAGTGCAATTAAATTGTTAAGATAAATTTTAATTTAAGTTTGCGTATATTAAACGGACGACACCTTTTGTGAGGAGGAGCGGGAGAAGTTGAGAATAATAATAATAATAATAATAATAACAATAATAATATTAATAATAATAATAATAATAATAATAATAATAATAATAATAATAATAATAATAATAATAATAATAATAATAATAATAATAATAATAATAATAATAATAATAATAATAATAATAATAATAATAATAATAATAATAATAATAATAATAATAATAATAATAATAATAATAATAATAATAAATAATAATAATAATAATAATAATAATAATAATAATAATAATAATAAATAATAATAATAATAATAATAATAATAATAATAATAATAATAATAATAATAATAATAATAATAATAATAATAATAATAATAACAATAATAATAATAATAATAATAATAATAATAATAATAATAATAATAATAATAATTAAAACAATAATAATAAACTTGCCACCATTTTAAAATTTTTAATAAACAAAAAGTATATATATACGAGTATCTATCAAATCAAATAATTAAAAAAATATGAGCTGCGAAAATATTTGTATCCAACCAAAAAAATTTTAAAAAGTTTAGTAACACCTAATAAATATTAATAAAAAAAATTTTAAATGGATAAAAAAAAATATAAAAAAAATATATGTTTTAAGAAATTTAAATAAATATTTATTTTGCATATTTTATATTATATTTTATAATTTTTTAATTTTTTTTTTATCAAAAAATAAAACAATAATTCCGACGAACCAACCAGTGAGAGTTGACAATATGTTTTCCAGCAAAGAATATCACACCAATACTACATCAAACATACATATTAACAAAAACAAAAACTGCCTGACGTAGTCACCAGCGAGAATAACAATAACAACAACTCTGATGTCATTACAGCTAGAAGCCATAACACTTAATTATTTTAAACTTTTTAATTAAACACAACGAATGAGTAGGAAGAACAGAAAAGCACACGGACATACATACATACATATTATATATATATATAGAATAAAATTGATATATATAGGTATATGCAAGTGAAATTTACGAGAAGACACAGCTGAAAAGCAACAAGCCACCCCAACATGCTGACAAACGTTCGGAAAGTAAAGGATAAAGTTATTAAATGCCTTAAGGATAATCGTAGTAAGCTTTTATATACATATATAAGTGTATGTTTGTGTGTGTGTATGTTTGTGTGTATGTATGTAGTTCGTAGCGCTTCGCAATTCGTCTCTACGACCAACATTCTCCATTGTCGTGATGACATTTTCTATAAGTGACACAAATTTTTCTATAATGAACACTAATAAGAATTTGATTGGCGTTTGGACGTCCAACCGACGCTTTCTACGCCAATCCTAATGGTGTTGAGAACTCGGCGGCAGGCAGGGCGAAGGATCATACAATTGTGTAACTTTCACTAAAGCTGTTGCTGTGGCTATATATATATATGTATATAGGTATATATATTGCTTTTAGTTAAAGCGTGCTATATTTATTACTTAATAAGGTTAATAAAAATTCTTGGTCTTCATTTAATTGAAGTTTAATTGGTGAAAGGATAATGTGGGCAATTGATTGGATTTGTATACGTTGTAATTGATTTATTTATGATGATGAAGCTTTGGCGTACTCAGAAAAATTTATTAAAAAGTAATTTTTAATTTAAAGGATTTATTAAGGCGATCATTTGGTTCGTCTCTGAAAGGATGCACAGTGAGAAGGTTTAGTAATGGCCTGGAGAGTTCTACAATAATATAGTTTTTGAGACTTCTAACAGATCTCCAGCTGTGACCTAAGAGCTCACTTGTTCAGCAAGTTCCTGATAAGAATCCTAGGAGTCTTCATACTTTGTTAAATTCTCTATTTGATGTAAGACGACCTTGTTTAAAACCATGCAACAACCGAATTAGCACTTCTCCCGGAAATCTAAATCACTTCCAGTTCATTGAATTGCCATTTATTTGCCTTAATTGTCCAATAAATGAATTTCGTTGCATACATATAGGCGTTAAATGTCACTAGATACCTAAAACAACTCTATCGATTGTAAAAAGAAATTGAATTCGATTTAATATCAATAAAAATGTCATGAAATTAATGTGAAAATATTCAAAATGGATTTATTTATTTGAAATTCTCACATGCTTTTGATACATATATACATACATACATACATTCATACATATGTATATAAGCAAATAGAAACATATCGAATGACCAAACTGGCTGGAGCACTAAGCGAGAAAGCGATTTTAGGAAAAGCAAAAAAAATGCTGGTGTGCGTAAAATCAATGATTGCTTGAATTCCATTTTGAATGCAGTAATGAAATTTTCTTCAAATATAAATACGTCAAAATGTATGCTATAAAGTTCAGTTGGAACAAAAATTTTAGTTATTTCAGAAATTTCGGCTGTTTTAAATTTACAGTGATTTAATTTGTGCGCAGCAAGCAACAGGCTTCAGTAAGCACTTTTCCATTATTGCATACTTTTAGGCGCACTATTCAAACAGCTGCTGTTCACTCAAAAATCCATTTCCATCCGACATTTATAGCCTTTTGCAAACGCCATATCGCATTTATTGACTATGCATTTTCGCTAACATTTTTCTACTAACCAAATTTTGCCATTCTTTTGTTTTACGAATATTTTTTTGTTTTTTTTTTTTTTTTCAATTTATTTTTTATTTTCTTTCACCCTTTTTGGGATTTTCCATACTCTCCTCTACAGCGAGCTTTCAACCACAATTGGCTTAAACCTATTGTTCATGCACTCAAATCACTTTAGAATTGGCTGGCTGGCAATACGCTTGCCAAAAGCTGCCATTTGGCGCCAAAAGATATGCTACGAAAAATTTATTGATTTAATTTGTAACATAAAGTATATTTTTTGGGCAGCTGTAAACTCTCTTTGGAGAGCACTTGCGATGGAGCGGGTAGAACAGTGGGGCATACAAAGAAATAAAATAAATAATAAAATTCAAAATTCAAAATTCAAAATTCAAAATTCAAAATTCGAAATTCAAAATTCAAAATTCAAAATTCAAAATTCAAAATTCAAAATTCAAAATTCAAAATTCAAAATTCAAAATTCAAAATTCAAAATTCAAAGTTCAAAATTCAAAATCCAAAATTCAAAGTTCAAAATTCAAAATTCAAAATTCAAAATTCAAAATTCAAAATTCAAAATTCAAAATTCAAAATTCAAAATTCAAAATTCAAAATTCAAAATTCAAAATTCAAAATTCAAAATTCAAAATTCAAAATTCAAAATTCAAAATTCAAAATTCAAAATTCAAAATTCAAAATTCAAAATTCAAAATTCAAAATTCATAATCCAAAATTCAAAATTCAAAATTCAAAATTCAAAATTCAAAATCCAAAATTCAAAATTCAAAATTCATAATCCAAAATTCAAAATTCAAAATTCAAAATTCAAAATTCAAAATTCAAAATTCAAAATTCAAAATTCAAAATCCAAAATTCAAAATTCAAAATTCATAATCCAAAATTCAAAATTCAAAATTCAAAATTCAAAATTCAAAATTCAAAATTCAAAATTCAAAATTCAAAATTCAAAATTCAAAATTCAAAATTCAAAATTCAAAATTCAAAATTCAAAATTCAAAATTCAAAATTCAAAATTCAAAATTCAAAATTCAAAATTCAAAATTCAAAATTCAAAATTCAAAATTCAAAATTCAAAATTCAAAATTCAAAATTCAAAATTCAAAATTCAAAATTCAAAATTCAAAATTCAAAATTCAAAATTCAAAATCCAAAATCCAAAATTCAAAATTCAAAATTCATAATCCAAAATTCAAAATTCAAAATTCAAAATTTAAATTCAAAATTCAAAATTCAAAATTCAAAATTCAAAATTCAAAATTCAAAATTCAAAATTCAAAATTCAAAATTCAAAAATCGCATTTCTAACATACTTTTTTATTAAACACTGTGCATTTACTCTCATTTCTGTGCTCTCGCTCCTAAATCTCTTATAGTAAACCGTTGCTTATAGGCTTATATATAGCTATGTTTTGAAAAATTGGCATGTTTTTAGGATTACAAATGGCCGCCATTTAAGTCGTGATATGTGGACTAGTATATAAACTCAGTGTGTGCACTGCAACCCACCCTTTACATTCTCTTCACACTCCCAACACACATGTGACCTTTTCGACGGCCTCATGCAACATTTTGTGGCAATATTGATGACAAGCTATATTTCCCAATCGATAACAATTTTTAGCCATTTTTGTAGAGATTTTTTATTTTTACTTTATTCAGTTTTTAGCTTACTTTTTCAAATATTTCTACATTTCCCAAATGAAAATAAATCAAATAAAATATGCCCTTGCATAGACTCAATATAGACATCAATAAATTCTTTGCATTTTTTTCAAATTTTTTTCCTCGATATTCCAAGCTTCGTCTGCATTGACTGACACGCAAAGTAAACACCGTTATTAGTAAGAAGCGACAGCAATTAATAAAAGTTTTCCAATTAAAATTTTCTTTTCAGTTTTACTTCTCCCCCCAGTAGGCCTACAGTAGTGTGGGACAAACGCTACAGCTGGCGCTTACACTTCAAAATATTGTCAACTTTCGCTCGCATTTAGAGAGAGTGAGAGATGGAGAAGCTGAAATTTGATTTAACTTCTCGATAGTTTCGCTGTTTGTGCTAAGTTCACTATTGAATGCTATAATTGGTATAAACTTTATTTACAAAATTTAATTTTTTTAAACATTTTTTTAATGCTTTTCCATTTCTTACGGCATAAAATATCATTTATTTGAAATAAATACTGAAATATAATTAATTCAAACACAACTCATACTAAATGTAGGCCACTCGTTCTAAAGGCTGCCTACATTTAGGCGAAACGTTATAAATATGGATTTCACTATAACTTTTTATAGTTAAAAAAAGTTTTAGAAAGCTTAAAGCTTATTTAGTTACTTAGAAATTTATTTATTTATTTATTTGTATGAAAAATAATTATGAATAATTACATTACATTAAAGTAGTTGCTCTAGAGGTTAACTTCCTAAAATAGCAGTTATTTTTAGTTATCGAGATATACTCGTATTGGCTAACCCGGTAGCTAGAGAAGTGAAGATGGGACTAAGCATTTCTAATGGTTTCAAGATGATTGCTTCTCTGATGCGAGTATGTCATTATACTTCGGCGTCGACTTCAGCAAAGTCCCCAACTTTATTTTAGATAAGGGACTTAGAGATTTAGAAGTAGGTTTGTAAAAGACTAAAAATCCATTGGCAGCCCAGTGAGCGTTCTAATATCCCTAGTCCAATTCCAAGAAGGAAGAATGAGCCGGTGTTATTTGTTAGAGTAACTGGTTAAGAGTGGCGGACGGTTTCAATAACGTACGATCGTTTTGGCAGGTTGGTGTCGAAATGTGCAATAGCCAACCAAACGCGTCGAAAAGTCGATAGTGTCAGTGACTCTGCGACATGTTGTTCACCGCCAACCATACTATGGTGTGGTATGGCAGTATGCACGACTGTCCACTGCGTATCCGTGAAAGTGGAGGGGACAACCGAGTACAGCGGGTCCGGTATTTTACACCTATCTTCTTCTTCTCGATCAACCAAAGGGTCAGAGATGCTCCGAAAAGGGTCTACTTATCCATGAAAAATTATCCTAGTCGCCTTACGAACTAGTTGGGAATTGCTCATTTGGCGAACGAGACCGTATGTTGGTAACGTAGGATGGAATAAAATATAGAATGAGTGTGTAACATGTTTTCATCTTATTCCACCTCCACCACTTTTTCTTACAGAAGCATTCGGTAGTAGATTCAAAAATAAACTGTATCACTGATAAAATGCTCCGTTAGGGTCCTAAAAGCAGCTTGCCCATCTTGTTTTATTTATACTATGATAAGCCTGCACAAGCTCATAGTCTTGCACTTCGCCCTCATAGCAAAAGTTGTTAACGGAGCTCTAGTGGGCTACCTATCAGTCAGTACCATTCACTCGAGCTCATCAAAAACTTCATTCCGAGGCACGGTGGTGCAAAGATGAGACGAGGTAAGTGGAAGCTCGAAGTATTTCGTCCCTACAAAAAAAAAACAAATTTATTGGCTTTACTGCTTCTGAGCTGTCGAAAAGTATGTACCTGGGGTAGTGGTACGTCTGCTACATCTAACTGAAATACTTTCTTTCCGGACGGTCTTCTTGCTCAATAAATTAGACTTCCGTGAAGGACAAACTACTTCAAATTTTTTATCTTTACTGTGACCTCATCGTAGCCCATCTTCTGTCTAGCTGACCGACGAGCACGTCTGAAGAATAAACGAACCGTTTAATACCATAGTTCGAAAACTCTCAACCCTTCTTTTTCTTTTGGGGTATAGTCGACCTTACAACGATGCCTTCCTTCCTATCGCTGTTTGAGGCCAATTGGAAGAATCATGTGCAGCCAAATCCTTCTCCACGTGATCTTTCCAGAGGAATCTCTCTTTCTGCTTCCACCGACACTGCACCATAAACTTTGAGAGCTGGAGTGCTCTCATGCATTCGGGTCACATGACTTAGCGGGTGGATTTTCGTCGTATATCTCGTGTGAATGATGAGTAACTTGTATGCACTTACAGGACTCTAGACCATCCTTATAGTGATGTCTATCAACGAACAAAGGTCAATCTCCGCAAATCATCCTCTCGAATTCGGCAGGAGCAACCACTATATCAAAACACATTCGCGGAGATGGAGAAAGTTTTCGATATTGCATCCGCCTGTAGAAATGGGAGAAAAGAAAGACCTCCTGTAACCTAGAGAAGAGCCTGGTTTCACTTGGTATAACTCGAATCTAAGGCGATTAGTCCCGTCTTACAAAAAAGGAGTTTCTTACTCTGACCACAGTGAAGATTCCGTAATGCAAGTAAAAGGAATAGCTTCTGAATAGACTGCAACAGTCTCTTATTTTATAATAACAAATGAACGAGTAGATAATACTGGATTTGAATTCGATCCTTGGTCTGACCAGCAACCAAAAATATAGAAAATTAATTTTTCTAATTGCTGTCGCTCCTCAGCAGGAAATGTCTAGCCCTCCGAGTGTATTTCTGATGTGAAATAAAGACACCTCATAAAAGCCTTCGGACCTTCGAAAGCGACTTAAAATCCCTCCCCTCTTTTTGTTGGAGAAATATTAAGACGTACACCACAAATTGGAGGAAGAGTTCGACCAAAAATCGCTTCAACCGTTTCTCAACACCGTAATTTCAATTTTGTAAAAGTCCAGCCCTGCCATCTGTAGGCACTCTTTCAAATTATGAACACTTTTTTAAGTAACAAAATAATTTTACTATCCAAAAGCTAGTCTCTCGCTCCTTGCTCTCTCAGGAATCTTCATTCAACAGCAACAAAATATTATTATTATTTTTTTAATTTAGCCTTAACAAGTACTACCTGCACACCTCATCCCATCCAGCACTCATTAATATGCATAAGAATTTTCAACATAATTTGGCATTTCATGTTGCATAAAAACACCGAAGAAATCTCTCAAGTCATAGTTACGTGTGCGAGTTATCCAAAGCAGCCACCACAGCATTATTTTATAGAATCTTATAAATAGTTATTTGCTTAGCTCAGCTTGAAAGGTGTTAAAATGCAATTTGTTTGCATAATTTTCTTTTATTTTTGTTGCTGCGCTTAGCGTAGCAAGTGTCGACAAGTAGTTGCCACTTGTGTTTATTTTATTTTTATTTCATTTTTATATCGTTTTTATATTTAGTTTATAGTTTGCTTGAAGGTGTGCTGAACATTTGGTATTTTGAGTATTTCCAGTTTATACCAGTTTATACCATTTTTTATTTCACTTTCGTGTTAAAAAAACAATGAAAATTTCAACAGTTCAAAGCAGCATGAAAGAGTAATGATGTTGTAGTTGAAGGTGGCAAAGCTGTTGATGACGTGAAGGAGAAGTGCAAGAATTTGTGTGAGAATGTGAGCGGTAAATGGTGCTAGAGAAAGTGTAACACATGCGATGTGAGAGGGTGTTGGAGATTTAGAGGGAATTGTTAGCTAATGAAAGTGCAAATAAATTTTTAAAATTCTTAATGCTTCACTTGAAATAGAGAATAAAATTTGTTCTAAATAAAATGAGTGCAAATTGCTAAGTTTTTCTTCAATTAATATTTTTAAATATCAGTGATATATTAGTGGAGAACTCTGCGCTAGTTACATCGTTTTTTCTGAGAAATGAGGCGCGTAAAATCATGCTCAATTGTTTCAGCAAAAATTTTCAACAAATTTTCTTTTTCTATGGAACGCATAGTTTTAGGTGGCCCCCAGATCTCCGGTTATTTCATTCTGCCTGTAATTAAATTTGTTGCATAGGAAAAGGTTGGAGATATCTTCGCTCTCTTCGCTCAACGTATGCACTGAACATCGTTCTCCTGTGAAAGTCTACATGAGTATGCCTTGTTTTTGAAACCGTCTTTAAATCGCCGCAACTTTTCAAAGAATTTTCTAGCATTTCTCCCCTGTCGGTCAGTTTCTCAAACTCTATAAACTCACGCGTTTCGGAATATGCCGAAAAGTGAGATAGTCTTTCTCATTCTCACTCTCTGTCTTTCCCTCTCTCTCTATCTCTCCCTCTCTCTCTCTCTCTCTCTCACTCTGTCTCTCCCCCTCTCTCTATCCCTCTGTATCTCGCCCTGTCTCTCCCTCTCTATATCTCTCTCTTTCTCTCTCTCTCTCTTTCTCTCTCTCTCTATCTATCTCTATCTACCTCTTTCTATCTCTTTCTGTTTCTTTCTCTATGTGTTTCTCTCTCTTTCTGTTTCTCTCTCTTTCTGTTTCTATCTCTCTCTGCCTCTCCCTCTCTCTCCCCCTCTCTCTCTTTCTATTTCTCTCTCTCTGTCTCTCTCTCTCTCTCTCTCTCTCTTTCTCTATCTCTCTCTCTCTCGCCCTGTCTCTCCCTCTCTTTCTCTCTCTTTTTCTCTCACACTCTGTCTATCTCTCTATCTCTCTCTCTATGTATCTCCTTTTATCTGTGAATGAATCTGACTTCCCTTTTCAACTCTTGGTGAATCTCTCACATATCTCTTTGTTACAGATTGCAATATTCTGAGATGGGTCGTTCTCTCTCTCTTTATTAAGACGCAGCATTGCTCTTTGGACCAGTTTGACTTTCCACCATTGACTTTTTGACTGATGTTCAACCTGTTTTTTTATTTATTTACGAATCTTTTTAGCTGGAATGTTCTTAGCTGAAATGCAACAAGCTGATGTTAGGATTTCGGAGCATGAGCACATCCAGAACACAGTAGATATGTCTTTCGTCTATCACAACATGGTAGATGTGGTTATGAGTTTTTCGATCCGGAGGCAACCACGTGGCTTAAATCTCTTATGCTAGAGTGAACGTTAGCAACACAACGGAGTTTCTCCCTTACCACGAAACCAACAAGAACTTAGAACTCTTCCTTTGGAAACTGTGTTACATGCCCCAAGGACCGATCTTCTTCCACCTTTGCCCTGTCCAACGCCCTGAGCAGCTGCATAATTCCATTTCATTCTGGTCGGAAAGCGCCACGGCTCGATTCTTTTCACTAGTCAAATCAATATGTACGTGACAAAAATGCTCCCAAACTACCAGAGAGACATATTTTTCTAGTATCCGTGGCTGATTGGGCTCACCAACGTTTCACCCCTGTTCACTGCTGAGCTGAGTTCGGCTGTGTCAATTAGCTACAAAACCCCTGCAGTAGGGATTCTCCTTAAAAGGTTCCGTGGAGCTTCGGGCACTGTTCAGCATCAGCATCAGTTTATCATAAACTTTCAGGGTGACTAACAGTAGTGAAAGCTCTCTTCTTTACTAAGGAGTATATTTCAAGACAGCCATCAGACAGGTATCAAAGTAGCTCGAAATCAACCCCAAAAGAACCAAATTGAAAACTGTACCGCTTATACATACCATAAAATCAATATACAGAAATCTTATGCTTTAATTTTGCTCACTTTAATGATTCCGCTCCTACGCTAACTCCACCTTAATGAACGGCTGTCTGCATGCCAGCCAACTATTGTACTATTTAATGAAATGCAATTAACCTGTCAGGTATTTCAATTACCACTTCTTCAATTAGACGAAGAGTCTTATATACAATACATACATACTCGTACATACATATACAATTAGTAGCGCATATTTTCCTTGTACGCGTAGCTGAGCTTACTGGTGGCAAAGGATTTGCAAGTGTTCCTTGAATGCAGTGAGAGGAAAATTGTTAAACATTTTTGGAAACTTATTACACATGTTAATAGGCTTAAAGGACATACAAAGACACACATATACAGCAGCTTAATAGTTAAGTAAATAGAATGAACGATACTTAAAGTAATAGATGAGTAATATAAAGAATACAAATACTAATATAAAAGTGTCAATTCCTCAAAATAAAAAAGCTAATACCCGCTCAGACTAATTAAATTTTCTTAAAAAAGAAACAAAAAGATTTTCACACCAAAGATTTGCAGATTTCGCAGAAAAATGATTAATAGAAGCAGACATAAAGCCAAGTATTTACAAATTATACTCATGCACTTGATGGCGACAATAGAAATAGCACAAAAAGGGCAATTGAAAGAGATCGAAACTATCCCAAATTCATGTGAAAGGAATTCCTCAATATAGGTACATACATATGTAAAGTTTGATGAGAAAATCGAAGCGGATGCAAATCAAATTAAATTTGACAGCAAAGAAGATTTCCTGAGAACAAATGCAAAGCTTTGCGAAAGCGATAAAACTGACTGGTAGCAGCAAATAAAAAAAAATACACAACAAAATAAAAAATAAATGAGCGCGCAACAAAGAGATTTGGATGTCAGCGACAAAAATCGCATCAACCCTACGGCCATTGCGGCAAAGAGGATACAAACTACTTGGTGAGCTTTTGATGCAACTCTGTCCAAATACCAAAGTACAAGAGATACTTACAAGCATTAAAAAAAATAAAATAAATAATATAAAAATAAATAAAATAAAGTCATAAAAAATTGAAACACAATAAAACAAAATTGAAATAAAATAAAATAAAATAAAACAAAATAAAATTATATAAATTAAAATAAAATAAAATAAAGTAAAATAAAATAAAATAAAATACAATAAAATAACATAAAATAAAACAAAATAAAATAAAACCAAATTAAATTAAAAAAAATAAAATAAAATACAAAAAAAAAAATAAAATAAAATAAAGTAAAATAAAATGAAATAAAATAAAATAAAAAAATAAAATAAAATAAAATAAAATGAAATAAAATAAAATAAAAAAAATAAAATAAAATAAAATAAAATAAAATAATATAAAATAAAATAAAATTAAATTAAATAAGTCCAAATAAAATAAAATAAAACAAAATAAAATAAAATAAAACAATATAAAATTAAATCAATCAAACTAAAATAATATAATATAATGTATATTAAAATAAATATAATAAAATAATATAAAACAAAATAAAATAAAATAAATTAGAATAAAATAAAACAAAACAAAATAAAAAATAAATAAATAAAAAAATATAATAAAAGAAAATAAAACAAAATAAAATTAAATTAAATTAAATAAAGCAAAAGTATATGAAATAACATAAAATAAAATAATACAAATTAAAATATAATAAAATAAAATAAAACAAAACAAAATAAAGCAGCATAAAATAAAATAAAAAAGTAAAATAAAATAACATAACATAACCTAAAAATAAATAAATAAAATAAAATAAATTAAATTTAAATAAGTTAATAAAAAATTAAATATATTTATGATATAACTGGCGCTTTGCAACCGCTAAGGCGATTTTCGGCTGAGCTCCTCCTCCAATTTATGGTATGCATCTCGATGTTTTTTCCAACAAATGGAGGAAAACATCTGCCTCCGAACGGCTAATGGTTTTTATGACGAGCTTTTATTTCATGTCATAAATACCATCGGAGCGGTTGGCACCCGCAATCGGAAAATTTAACTTAGTATTTTACTTAAATTAATTTTCTATAAATTCTTGTTGGTTGGACCAGGCCCTGACCTTCTGAATGACAGTACGCAATACTGACCACTCGGCTGGCGCGGCCGAATAAAATGTAAAAAAAGTAATATAAAAATATAAGAATAAAATGAAAAAAAAAAAATTTTAAAAATTAAATAAGGCAAAGCAATATAAAATCAATTATTTTTTAATAGAAATAAGTAATTAAAAATAATATAAAAAACTAAATTTTATGCTTACCTATTCTGCTTTATTGCCATCTTTCGGCGCCTTCATCACATATATTCTATTTTGATCACCTTTTTTATTTAACAAGTTTGAAATAATGCAATTTAATTTATTTTATTTTATGTAAAGTAAAAATATGCCGTAGTACTAATGTAAAGCAACTAAAAATACGAAAAGTTTATCAAAATTTCCTTGTCGACTACCTTCGGAAGCACCAACTGGCTGCCCCTCACACTCACAAATTTTTACTCTATTGTATTTCTATATTTCCATTCATACACTTTTCCTTTCACAATTTAGTCAGCTTCAAAAACTTATTTCGTGCCATTCACCAGCAATTGATTTCAGTTCGTTTGTGACATTCGATTTATATTTTAGTTTTTATGGCTGTTGACAAATTGCTCAAACTTCTTTGGCTTCCAGGCTTTTTAACACGAGAAGAAGCGGAGAAAATATTTGTATAACAAAACAAAAAATAGAAAAAAGAATGTAATAGAAAAAATGTATTTAAAAGTTGAAAATCTGGAAACATTATTATAAAAAATCGCTATAGCCATCAAATATAATAAACAAGAAAGAAATGCTTATACGGCTTCCATTCAAAAGCGAACACGCGGTATTTTGAAAAGAAATTTAAAAGTTTTTTTTTTAATTTTTAGAACTTACAGCTTGGCTATTTTTGCGTTGTATTACATTTTTATTTATTTACTACTTCTTCACTTTCGCGGTAAAGGCGACATAAGCTGCATGTTGTTGTACGCCTCACGAATATTTTCAGATTTTTCGCCTTTCAGCGCATATACATTTTGTAGAACTTATCGTTAAGTTTTGTAAGCAAAATGTCAGCAACAAGTAAAGATACTTACATAAATAAGGTGTTTGTAAATCGAAGAATAGAACACTAAAAAATAACGTAATGTTTGCCATAAAATATCATTTTTGAGTCGACAGATAAGATCAACTAGTTTGCAATGTAATTTAATACAATTTCAATCTACCTTAACTTATTTATTTGATTTTTCATTGCTTTTTTCTTTTATTTCGTTTTTAATTAATTTTATATATTTCAATGTATTCATTTTTACATTATTTAAATTTGTTTTAATTTATTTTTATGTTTTAATATATTTTATTTTATTTTATTTTATTTTTTCTTTTTAATTTTTCTTTAATTCATTTTTTTTAATATTATTTTATTTTGTTTAATTTTAATTTATTTTATTTTATTTTATTTTATTTTATTTTATTTTATTTTATTTTATTTTATTTTATTTTATTTTATTTTATTTTATTTTATTTTATTTTATTTTATTTTATTTTATTTTATTTTATTTTATTTTATTTTATTTTATTTTATTTTATTTTATTTTATTTTATTTTATTTTATTTTATTTTATTTTATTTTATTTTATTTTATTTTATTTTATTTTATTTTATTTTATTTTATTTTATTTTATTTTATTTTATTTTATTTTATTTTATTTTATTTTATTTTATTTTATTTTATTTTATTTTATTTTATTTTATTTTATTTTATTTTATTTTATTTTATTTTATTTTATTTTATTTTATTTTATTTTATTTTATTTTATTTTGTTTTATTTTATTTTATTTTATTTCATTTCATTTGTTTATAAGATATTATCACGTGGTTTACATACAATATGTGTATATAACAATATAGATATGTAGATAATGTATTCATCCGTATATACTAGTATATAAATATATAAGTAAGTGTTCTTTTATCTCTTAAGTTGAGTAAAATTGTACAACAATAAAGCCTAAATCAGCTTAAGTGCTTAAGTACAGGAAAGAATTTTCTTAACAACACCAACAACAAGGCAAGGTAAGCAAATATCAGCAACAACAAATAACAAAGATTATTTCAGCTCAGCAAGGACACACCTTGTATTCTTCTTGTTGTTGTTTTTTTTTCAACCGGAAATGAATGTGGCTTGCATTTGCTGTTTGTGTGTGAATTACCGTTAACTTTGTTGCTATCTCGCTCGCTGTCACTAAGCGGATGTTGCACCCTGCAAATTGTCTCATCCATGCGGTATATTTCTTATTTATTTATATGTTATTTACTTTCATTTGAATAAGTGCTCATCGCAGCGCCAAATGTGTGTGTATTTCCGCCCAAGCTGTTTATGCTGTGGTTCTTGTGGTGGCATTTTTACGATATTTCACAAAGTAAAAATTATAAAAAAAATATTTTAGTAGGCAATATGTCCACAGTCATCTACTTTCGGCACCCAGAATGTACCTACGAGCGTCCAAAAGTCGAAACAGCAATCAAGAGGAAGAAGATAAAATTTTAACCACAAATTTTTAACTCCATTCAATGCTTGAATATTTTCTGTAAGCACAACGTTTTCACGCTTTATTATATAAAATTTCCAAAATAAACAAAGAAATGGAAATTAATACCGTACCCTCATATACGAGTATGTATGTCTCTGCGTGCCGTGAACTAATTTTCTTCACCAGTCCGACTTGGCGTATGAGTAATATTGCTGCTGCAACGCTTTCATTTAATAAGATTTACGCGATTGCCAAAAGGGAAGGAAAATCATTATCGCATATTACTTCACAGCGGATAACAACAACATCACACAACAACTTACGCTGGCATTGTGTACCATATATACCACTAACTCAGCGCTGTAGCACGCATTACAGTGCGTATGAGTAATATACGTTTCACAACGCTTGTAACTTGTAACACACTCACTCATATGTACATACTCAAGCGATTCTCCAAAGGCTAATATATCGTTGAAAGCGGAGATGTAAGTGACAACATGGGAATATCATCGACAAAAGCAAACGTAATGCGCTAAATTGCTTGGTATGTTTGAAGTTCCACGAATTCTTCACTTCTTCTTTTACTAAACGATTTTTTTTTTTTTTTTTCATTTTATTCGCTGCTCTCTGTTAGAGTTTGGGCAAATCGAAAATTGTGTTCTGAAAGATTGCTGAAAATTCGCGTTGTATCGAATGGATTGATGTGGAATTTCGGTGGGGATATAACTTTATTGCAAATGTAGCGAGAGCTGAGTAAAGGCGTTACGGGAAATTGTGCGAATATAAATGGAAATTATAAAAAGCAGCAAACACGAGTATTTCAGTTCTCTCGGAATTCGCAATATATTTCCAATACATATTTTAGGTAAAAAATAATTGCTGGTGCTTGGTGGAGCTCAAAAAATTTCATGTCGACGTTTAAAAAGTTGGATTTAAAAAAAACCGGTTTTTAGTAACCGGTATTCAATGTCTTAATTTTGTATAAAGCAAACGTAGTAGAGTAAACTATTATTACATTAATTTTTTTGTAACGATTTTGTGTTTTATTTGTTTGATAACCGGTTTTTAGTAATTGGTATTTGGTTTTTTGTTTTTTGCATAGCGGCCAAAAAAGTTATTTGTTAATATTTATATTTTTCGTAATTACCATTAGTTTCAATAGTTAAGTATTCGGTTTTTTATTATAAGCACTCGGTTTTGAATACTAATATTGAAACGTAAATATGTCTTTTAGTTCTTTTTATCTTAACATTCGGCTTTTCTTTGCTTTTCCGTTATACTGAGTTTTACTTTAAATTAAAACTAATTATTATATTATGTATTTAAAGTTAAACGCATTTTGTATAGAGTATTCGGTTTTCAGAACTTATTTGCTATTTTTTCAAACAAACGTAATAAATTGTTTGCTATTACTTCATTTTTATGTAATGACTATTAATTTCTTTAGTTTAGTAATCGGTTTTTGGTAACAAGTATTCGGTTTTGGTAAAATTTGTTATCAATTTCTAAACAAAAATCTTTCTATAACTGTTTTAATCATAAAACTTTTTACTTTTGTAACAGCCTTGTTCCTCCAATTTTTTGAGTATTCGGTTTTTAGTTTTTAGTAGTCAATATTGGAATTTTTCGTTAATAATAAGTTTTAAAATTTTAACTGCACCGAATTTTTATGTAATGTAATTATTATGTTACAACGATTTTTTTAGAGTATTCGGGTTTCAGTACTTGCCTTCCTTTCTTGTGCTCTTATTGAGTTTTTAATTAAATGTTCAATTTTTTCGTTTTGTGTATTCGGTTTTTAGTGAATGATTTTATTTTTTTTTTCAATCAAGTTAAATTTCGATACGTGCTTCACGTCAAAATTTAGTGTTAACATTGTTTTTTCTTTTGTAACAAGTAATTTGTTTTCCTGAAAAAAAATCGGTTTTCTAACCGAGTATTACGTGTAGTAGCCAGTACTCGGTTTATACAGAATAAATGTAACTTAATTTTAAAATTAAATAGCAGCACATTTTCAGAATATTGATATTTTTTTGACTTTACTTCTTATTTTCTTATTTGATTCGAATGGTAATTGCAACGTAATTGTAGTGTGTCTACTACAGCGTACTTTGAACAAGTAAGAAAATAAAGTGCTGCTAAGTGTTTTTTCGTGAGAAGTTGTTAATTTCAGGTTTTTCACCAAATATTCGGTTTTTGTAAAGAGTATTCGGGTTTGAATTACCGGTATTCGGTTTTATTTAAATTTCTCATTTTGGACTCTTAACTTTCACATATAAGAGTTGACTAAGCATTAATCTAAACGAGTTTTTAATATTTTTTTCTTGCTTTCAAATATTTTATATTCAGGTAAATCATTACTTTGTCAAAAGATTTAAATTTTCAATTTTCGATATGGGGTTTTTTGCAGGTAAGCAATCGGTTTTTTAACGATTTCTAGTAATTGATATAAATTTTTGGTATTAACGGTGGTAAAGTTTAATTAAAAACGTGCGGAATTGATTTCTTTGTCAACAGTTTTCAGGTTTTCGTAAACGGTATACGATTCTATGAACCAAGTAATCGGTTTTTTAATGATTTTTAGTAACCGGTACTCGGTTTTCGTATACCAAATAACCAGTTTTAACCCAAACAAATATTTTTTAACTAAATCCGCATACTTGCCGTGCCTGGTTGCGGCTATTTTGCTGTAAATTTCTTACTTAACTTTTAGTATTTCACCAAAAAAAAAAACTATTTTTTATAAGTTTATCAAAAACAAAGTATACATGATATGATGAATTTCATCTTTGCTTACCGCATTTCGTCCTTGAACCTGTAGCAGTTACAGAGGTTAACCATCGTACGGGCTCACACAAGCACCGGCATGCAAACTAGAAAAAAGAACAACAACAGCGACAGCAGAAAATACTCAAAACTACGTACGCATTTAGTGGAATATGCCTACAAGCAAAAATTCTCAATTTTTGTACAACAAAAACTTTTGTCCTTTTGCGCTTTGACAGCTTTTTACAGGCAAGCCGACAAAGCATGTTAGCTAACTAACTCAGTACAGTCGCTTGTGCATACAAACATACTTGTATGTACATACATACATATAAAGCACATGTAAGCTCCGAACTGCAATTTTTAAACCATATTCACGAGAGTGTATCAGTGATTGTGTGTGTGTGTGTTGTCCTCAATGTCAGAGGGCACTTATGATATGTGCAACGATTACTACTATGCTTACAGCAAACGCTCGTTTATATGTATATACATACATACATATATATGGTAGACTACATACTCAGCTGATCTTCAAACATCAACTAGCTCTTATATTTACCCTCACCCCTTCACTCAGACCACCTCTCCCTTCCACCTCTTACTCTCCTATTGTTTGGCAGGATTTTAAATGCGTCACATTTGAAGGTCTTGTTGTTGTTCAGGTCTACCTTTGTTGCCGCTTTGCTCTGTCATGTCGGCGCAAATGCTATGAAAATGGGCAATTATGTGGAACTGCCTGGCGCTTGCGAGATCAAGTGCATGGCATGTGACTCTTAGGCATACAAGCAAAGCCAGTGCAACTAAATTTAAATGCATTCTTACTTACATATTTATATACATATATGTGTGTATGTCTGTATATGTGTGTTGCATTTGTACGTTTTCTCATGTTCGCATTGCCTCAGCAGCTTTCCGGTACAAGAATGTTCATGACACAAAAGTAAGTACCCGAGCATTGCATGGAAATGCAAAAGAAACAGCAAAAAAACAAACAAACAAACATACAACAGTAGCATAAATGTGTTGCTTGTTTGCATTTATGACTTTAAAATTTGCTATGTGAATTTTAGCCGACTGCCATTAAGATTTTATAGTTCAACAGAAAATACAAAAACAAAAAATTTGTTTGACCTAAAGCTACACGTATAGCGGAGGAGAGGGTAGTGCGAGGGCAGCAACAACTTTTAGACTAACTTACTCCTATGCAAATGTGCTGAGAGATTAGCATTTATGGTACATTCATATATGTACATATGTATATACAAAAGTATGTTACGGAAAAGTGTACTCGAGTGGCGAACGCAGCTCAAATGTTTTTAGTTTATTTTCTTCATTTAAATTTTATTGAAATTTCTTTTATTTTCAAATTTATTTTTAATTAAATTCATACAAAAAGTAGTGCTTGTACTCGTTTATAAATTTACAATATATAAATAAATAAATATCCTTGGTTAACCTAAAATAAAAGAAAAACGTAAAATTCATAGATTTTTCAGCTCCACAGCGCTGGAAAACTTAATTAAAATATACCAAGAAACTGAAATGGTGCATACAATTTTATTTAGTTTTATTTCATTTTATTTAATTTGGTTTTGTTTTATCTCATTTTATTTGTTTTCTTTAAGCTATCGAATTTTTGTTTTATTTTTTTTTTTTTTATTTATTTTATTTAAATTCATTTTATTTTATTTCATTTTATTTTTCTTTTTAATTTTAATTCATTTTATTTTACTTTATTTCATTTTCTTTTATTTCATTTTATTTAGTTTAATTTTTTATTTTATTTTATTTTATTTTATTTTATTTTATTTTATTTTATTTTATTTTAATTTATATTATTTTCTTTTATTTTATTTTATTTTATTTTATTTTTTTTTATTTATTTTATTTAAATTCATTTTATTTCATTTTCTTTTATTTCATTTTATTTCGTTTTATTTTATTATATTTTATTTTATTTTATTTCATTTTATTTTTATTTATTTTATTTTATTATATTTTATTATATTTTATTTTTTTTTTATTTTATTTTATTTTACTTTATTTTTAATTATTTTGTTTTATTTTATTTTATTATATTTTATTTTATTTTATTTATTTTATTTAATTTTGTTTTATTTTATTTTATTTTATTCTATTTCATTTTATTTTATTTTATTTTCTTTAATTTAATTTAATTTAATTTTATTTTAATTTATTTTTTTATTTTATTTTATTGTTTTTTTTTTTAATTTATTTAATTTTATTATATTTTATTTTATTTTGTTTTGCTTTATTTTATTTTATGTTATTTTATTTTAAATCAATTTATTTTATTTAAATATATTTTATTTAATTTTTTTATTTTTTTTATTTTATTTAGTTTTATTCAGTTATTTTAGGTTATTTTATACAAAACATTAATTTTTTTATTTAATTTTATTTCGTTTTATTTTATTTTAAGTTCTTTTATTTTATTTTACTTTATTTTAATTAGCTTAATTTTATTTTATTTTATTTCATTATATTTTATTTTATTTTATTATTTTATTTTATTTTGTTTTATTTTATTTTCTTTAATTTATTTTAATTTAATTTTATTGTAATTTATTTTTTATTTTATTTTATTTTAATATATGTTATTTTATTTTGTTTTGCTTTATTTTATGTTATTTTATTTTATTTCTTTTTATTTCATTTTAAATTATTTTATTTTTATTTATTCTATTTTATTTTATTTTATTTTATTTAATTTAATTTTATTTTATTTTATTTTATTTTATTTTATTTTATTTTATTTTAATTTATTTTTTTTTAATCATTATTTTATTTTATGTTATTTTTTTATATTATTTCATTTTATTTGAATATTTTTTTATTTTATTCCTCTCATTTTTTCAAATATTTTCAGTAACTTCTCTAATTTCCATCCATTATTTTCCTTAATTTTGTTAGGCATCCTTTTCAATTGCTCTCTTGTTCTGTTATATTTTTAGCCACATACGTATATTTCATTTGCTTTATTTCATTAATAATTGTTCACAAAATGTACTACATTTACCAGATTTCATTATACCAAAAATCATTTATTCAATAGCCGAAAAGTTTTGCATTCTTTGCATGTCTGCTCTCCTTAGAATTAAGTTTGGTCACACTTACACTCTTCTTCTCCTTCTTTGGTAGAAAGAATTTATGAGAAAATGCATAAAATGTATGAGTTTGCCCAACAAAAGTAATAATTCATAATTCATTCATGTCAAGCATATGCCAATCGAGTGAAAGAGCACAGGCACAAAAGAAACCAAATGAGAGGCTAAAGAGGAGCTGAGTTGTTGTTGGCGCTGTTTCGAAAAGATAATACTACAATAATTGTCAGCAAAATTATTTCAATGAATAGTGAGCATATATTTCAATAGCAAAAACTTTGCGCCGACTTTTGTTACTCACACACATACGTATATACGTACATATATACATTCCATGCACATGCATGTGGTTAAATGAAAGTTCCATTATTACAATGAAAGCTTCATGCCACGCTATGTGGTCTTGGTTGAAAATTCATTTTCTTCGGTATTTGCGCTTGAATGAGGCGTAAGTTTTTGTCTTCGAAGAGAATTTTTAGAATTATTATTTTTTTTACCAATTGTTGAACTAGTTTTGTAACAATTATTCATATTTTATGCGCAAACTTTGCGGTAAATTTCCAATGAGAAATTATAGTGACATATTTTTTTCTTGTTATATGCAAAGATTAAGCCAGCAATATATGCCGAAAACTATTGAAAGGGAAACGAAGAACGTATGCAGGCAAAAGAATATTAGAATAAAGCATTCTGAAAAGTAAAGAATAGCATACAGAAGATGTTTGCGAAGCAGAAAAAAATATTTAAAACGAAATTAAAATATTTATAAATATAAATATAACTTCAAAAACTCCGTTTAGACCGTTATTAATGTTTGTCTTTTTCTTTGTCCATATAAGTCAAAGTTCAAAATTACTTTCATTTATGGCCAATTTGAAACTTTTACCACTGCGCCGCCCACTACTCGTTGGTCAATATGTGTTTTTCGGTATAACTTTTCGAAAACAATAAAATTTCTTAACAAACATATACTACACAACAGCATAAGCTTCCTGCACTCGCAACTACTATTACTGCTCTCACTCTCCAACAGTAAGTACAGTAAGTAATGGAGTCACAGAGAACGTGTGAGTACTTCAGCAACGCTTACAGTTACTTTAAACTCTGTCTAAATAAAGAATATCAAGTATTTGTAGACTTGTGAGCAGAGTTTTTAATTATATGTATGTAGAAGGATTAGAAATATTACGTAGAATAGAAGATGGATGAGGATAAAGATAAAGATAAAGATAAAGATAAAGATAAAGATAAAGATAAAGATAAAGATAAAGATAAAGATAAAGATAAAGATAAAGATAAAGATAAAGATAAAGATAAAGATAAAGATAAAGATAAAGATAAAGATAAAGATAAAGATAAAGATAAAGATAAAGATAAAGATAAAGATAAAGATAAAGATAAAGATAAAGATAAAGATAAAGATAAAGATAAAGATAAAGATAAAGATAAAGATAAAGATAAAGATAAAGATAAAGATAAAGATAAAGATAAAGATAAAGATAAAGATAAAGATAAAGATAAAGATAAAGATAAAGATAAAGATAAAGATAAAGATAAAGATAAAGATAAAGATAAAGATAAAGATAAAGATAAAGATAAAGATAAAGATAAAGATAAAGATAAAGATAAAGATAAAGATAAAGATAAAGATAAAGATAAAGATAAAGATAAAGATAAAGATAAAGATAAAGATAAAGATAAAGATAAAGATAAAGATAAAGATAAAGATAAAGATAAAGATAAAGATAAAGATAAAGATAAAGATAAAGATAAAGATAAAGATAAAGATAAAGATAAAGATAAAGATAAAGATAAAGATAAAGATAAAGATAAAGATAAAGATAAAGATAAAGATAAAGATAAAGATAAAGATAAAGATAAAGATAAAGATAAAGATAAAGATAAAGATAAAGATAAAGATAAAGATAAAGATAAAGATAAAGATAAAGATAAAGATAAAGATAAAGATAAAGATAAAGATAAAGATAAAGATAAAGATAAAGATAAAGATAAAGATAAAGATAAAGATAAAGATAAAGATAAAGATAAAGATAAAGATAAAGATAAAGATAAAGATAAAGATAAAGATAAAGATAAAGATAAAGATAAAGATAAAGATAAAGATAAAGATAAAGATAAAGATAAAGATAAAGATAAAGATAAAGATAAAGATAAAGATAAAGATAAAGATAAAGATAAAGATAAAGATAAAGATAAAGATAAAGATAAAGATAAAGATAAAGATAAAGATAAAGATAAAGATAAAGATAAAGATAAAGATAAAGATAAAGATAAAGATAAAGATAAAGATAAAGATAAAGATAAAGATAAAGATAAAGATAAAGATAAAGATAAAGATAAAGATAAAGATAAAGATAAAGATAAAGATAAAGATAAAGATAAAGATAAAGATAAAGATAAAGATAAAGATAAAGATAAAGATAAAGATAAAGATAAAGATAAAGATAAAGATAAAGATAAAGATAAAGATAAAGATAAAGATAAAGATAAAGATAAAGATAAAGATAAAGATAAAGATAAAGATAAAGATAAAGATAAAGATAAAGATAAAGATAAAGATAAAGATAAAGATAAAGATAAAGATAAAGATAAAGATAAAGATAAAGATAAAGATAAAGATAAAGATAAAGATAAAGATAAAGATAAAGATAAAGATAAAGATAAAGATAAAGATAAAGATAAAGATAAAGATAAAGATAAAGGCAAAGATAAAGATAAAGATAAAGAGAAAGGAATAGAGGTATAAACAGAGACAGATATAGAGACGGAGTTAGAAACAGAAATAGATATTTGTACAGTACAAATGTATAGTAAAAATATAGTACAGATGGAAGTAAAGATAGAGATAAAAATTTAGTTTTAAGTTCCTCCGAGCGGCTGAGTAACTATATGTAAAGTTACTATTCCACACTCTTTGATAGTGACATTTCCCGTTAGGGCATGATTGCATACCAAGCAAATGACATTTCTTGATTGTCGTCACTCGGTATATGCTTTTTTACTCAAATAAAATTGCAATCACATTCTTTTTGCATTATTCGGCTTCCACTCCAACACAAAGCCGTTATTTAAAATGTCAAAAAACTCAAATTTCGAGAAAGCCCCGCCAGAAGCTCTCACGTAAAAGCTAAACGAAATTACGAATGTCAATGTACTATCACAGGAAACTCTAAAAGTCAAGCCAAAATGTGAGAACAAACTGGTAATATTGTTGATTTTAACACGCAAAGCAGTGCTGAAGAGATTGTAAAAAAGAACGAGTCATAAAGCAATTTTATAGTTGTGACTTGTTGAAAATTATTAAGTCAAATGTTAGTACATATGTAGGATAGAAACGTCAAGCAACGGTGTGTCGGGTTAAAGAGAGGACGAGAGGGAGAAAAACAGATAGAGAATGGAGAGATGGAGGTAGAGGGAAAGCTTAATCGCAGAGAGTGTATAAAGAATCATAACTGGATAGTCTTTAGCGTCACTTAACGTGAGTGAGTTGGCTGGCAAAATAAATATTTAAAGTTGTCATAAAATTTTATTTACCACCTACTGCACTCTAGCCCATGGACTCATGCTTTTGCTTTTGATGCTATTAAAATGCTCAGTGCTTCAGTTTATATCCTTAGTTAACTCTCTGATTGTAGTCAGTTGTTGGTGGTCACCTTTGACCAGGCACATCTTTTTGCCAATGAAACTTAAACAATTTAATGGCTCTGCTTTCATTCCTTTTCGCGTGAGTGATGAGACCAAGCATATTTTCTACTAATAAAAATATGTAAGAAAATTTGAGGGGGTCGCTTGGATTCGAAGATTAACTTGAGATTGATTTAAGTATTTATTAAACTACGCAACTTACTTGGGTTCTCTCAAAATAGCTCATAAAGAAAGTATTTCTAGTTAAAAAGACTTAAGATATGGCTGTAATAACACCGTAGACAAGCGCAAGGAAGCCCAAAGTGTTGAAGAGGCTGAGGCTAAACCTCTATGCTCATTTCAGGGCTCCACCAAAGAATTTCACTAGGATTTCATTAAGGAAAAGATTTTGAATAGAACAAAATGGTCTTCTCGGGATTTACTCCAAGTGTTTTGGTCTGATAATAGAACCCCTTCTACAACCAAATTATCTCACTCAATGCTGCCACGCCAGACTTTTAGCTCCTCAATTGTCTCTCTCTTTTTACATATGAGAGGCAACAAACTTGATATATGTTTAATGGAATGTAATTACTACTCCGAACAAGCTGGTTCCTTGAGGTGGCTATTTCTCAAGTGACTACTTTTCTGAGTTCCTAGTTAGGATATTGTCTGGCTTGAACTGGCTGGAACTTGCTATACTAGGGAATCTCAGGCTGTAGTTGCTGTAAGAGAAAGATCCCATACTTAATTTTATTGCCGTCCACTCTTTCGACTCATTCAATATTAAACATAATATTTCCTCAACTCTCATCAACCTGTTTGCTCACTCCGCTAAATATCGACTTTAATACGCCTTCAAGCTCTCACCAGAGCAGTCAGGAGCGCTCTCAATATAGCTTTTTCGGATCAAGCACTTTCTTCAGGCTTAAGGCCTCATTCTCTCTAAAAAAAAAAACTCTTCAATCCATGAAAATAAAGTCTTAAGCCAAAATACAACCACATTCATTACACATAATCTGCCTCTACAAGCTTTGCTTTCTGTCTGTGACTGTGTGCTGGCAATTTTTTGTCTTCATTCGGCTTAATAGCCAATTCCCCATTTCGAGTGATTTGTGTCTGAATGCATTAAAAATAATTGATTTCCTTAACCTTAAGCATAATATCAATAACAATTATTATTCTTGCTTTCCTTTATATCATTCTGCAAATTGCTGCCTTTGTCTCTGCTTTGCTCTGCTCTGCCTGCGTTGGCCCTGCTTGGCTCACTCGGCATTCACTTCTGGCGGCAATCAATAAATTTTCGCATTAATCTCGCCTTAAAGGCGTTGTATATGAGCGATAAGCCTACCTCTACTTGAATAATACATTAAGAGTAACGAAATTATTTTATTACACGTTCTTTAGGTGAGCACTTGTCAGTCTCTCTGTCCCTCTCTCTCTCTTTGTACTCGCATATTACTCCTGTTGTTATAAATGCAAACATTTGCTCTGCAAATTGAATTTTGTGGCTTTTGAGCTTAAATGAAATTGTTAGATGTCTGAGTTTGTTGAAATTATATACGCATGTATATGTGGGTTGTGTAAGTGAAAGTACAATTTTGATATATGATTTTTTTTTGGAGAAAATAAATTTTTAAAAATGATTTTTATTCAATTATAATAAATATAATTACTATAATAAAATCAATTAATTAAACCAAAATAAACTAAAATGATATAAAATAAAATCTATTATAATAAATACAAATAAAAAAAATCGAAATAATTAAATTAAAACAAATATTTTAAAATAAAATATAATAAAATAAATTAAATTAAATTAAATTAAATAAATTCAAATAAAACAAAATCAAATTAAATAAAGCAAAACTAAATAAAATAAATTAAATTAAATTAAAGTATTTAAATAAAATTAAATTAAAGAAATTAAAATTAAATTAAATTAAGTTTAATTAAATAAAATAGAGTAAAATGAAATAAAATTAAATCAAATTAAATAAAGTAAAATAAAACAAAATAAAATAAATAAAATAAAATCAAATTACATTAAAGAAATTAAATAAAATAAAAAAAAATAAAATAAAATGAAATGAAATGAAATGAAATAAAACAAAATAAAATAAAATGAAATAAAAAAAATAAAACAAGAAAATAAATGAAATAAATAAGATAAAAAATAAAAAAAAAATTAAAAAATAAATAAAATAGAATGAAATAAAAAAAAATAAATGGTAAGAAACATACAGAAATGTAAGAAAATAATATATATACCTATATATATATAAATAAAATAGAATAATGTACTATATTATTAATATTATATAAAGTAATTAATTTAAATAAAAAATAAAAATAACATAAATACAATAAATTTTATACAATAAAATAAAACAAATTAAATTTAAATTAAAATAAAATAAAACAAATAAATAAAAAAAAGAAATCAAAATAAAATTAAATTAAATAGAATTTAAAAAAATATCAAAATAAATAGAAAAATAAATCAAAAGAAAAAACATTAGAATACATTTTTTGCTCTAAAATACTTACCCAATGTTTGATAATCAATGCTTCTGACAAAAAATTTTAGTGTATATAAAAATATTACTAAAAAGCTTAGTACACATAAATAGTACTAAAAATCTTAGTACACAAAAATAGTACTAAAAATCTTAGTACACAAAAATAGTACTAAAAATCTTAGTATACAAAAATAGTACAAAACAGCTTAGTACACAAAAATAGTACAATGCTAAAAGTTTTAGTACATAATAAACAAAATTAAAATTTTATAACACTTCATTTGGTAAAAATCAACAAGATTAAAAAAATATCAAATCTGCCTTTAAACTTTTAGTACTCAAAAAAAATTATGTACTGCAATATAATATGGAATTCAAATGTTTTTACAGTGTACTTAATGTTTTAGGCTCCTTTTGCTCGTGGTTCAGATTTAGTGCACTCAAAAACATTTTTACTGTATTTTTATAAAAAAATACGCAAGATTTAATTTTTCTATTTATTCAATCTTCTTATAAGTAAATAACAAAAAAATAAAATCATTTGTTTAAAATTTCTACACATTTCTCAACAATTTTAACACTTTTAGTACTTGGCAATGAATTTAGTAAAGTGCTTAGTACAACATCATATTACTTTGGTCTAAGGAAAATCAAAAACGAAGTACAAAACACATATGCAAGCATTTTTTCTATATTTTTTTTATTTGAAATTTTTTAGAACTTTACAAATTTTTAGCACTTTTACATATTTTTAGTATGTCAAAAATTTTGAGTTACTTTTATATATATTTTTTTAGATTTAATAATCTTCAACACATTAAAAACTTTATTTAATTATTTATTTTTGTATTTATTATTTTTATTTTTATTTTGAAATTAACAAAAATTGAAATTTTACATTATATTTTGATCTCATTTATTTTTAAAATCACACAACAAACTTGGTTTTTTGGTTTCCTGTCATTTTCGACAATTTAATAAATATTTCATTTACATGTCAGTCAAAATTCTGTAAATTGCAAAAAAAAAATTCTATAGACTTACATACATATGTATGTATGTACATGCTCCCTTTCTTATTATTTTAAAAAAATTTTGCAACTTTCAGCCCAAACTTACATACATACATGTGTACCTATGTACAATATGCATACATAAACATATTGCAATTGATTGACATGCTTACTCCTTTATCAAGCCACATTCCTTACAATCTCCTTCTCGCCTTTCCTTCTAGTTGTCGTCGAAACGAAATTCTCTCTGTTTTCAATTGCTTTCGAGCGCTTAAGAACGCATTCATTTCTTACTTACGAGTATGTATTGTTGTATACTTTCGGGCGTTGTCATTCTTTGTGTCGTCCTTTGAACGATCCGCATATCGAGATGTGACAAGAAGATTAAATTTTTCACCGCCTGTAATGTTTACGGAAAGAAATGTTCCGAGTGCGAACGCATGGAAGGGAATGATGAAGCATATACAGCAGCTGGTAGTGAGTGTTTGTGTGTCTGTGTGTTTGTGTACACATCAAAAGTTGACAGCGAAAACAATATAAAATAACAATAAGAACAACAAGTAGCAAAAAGAACACATTTGCAATAAAAATTCGTTTGTTGTTTGAAAAAGGTATTATGGAAACAATCAAGCAAAATGCCGATCTGCCGCCTAAACTGACTAAGTGCTGCGCTGATGGACTAAATGTCAAACTAATCCGCTTATTTGTGTGTAGATTATATTCATATTAGTGATTTGTTGCCTGTGACAGCTGGCAAACGCCTATCAACGATTTCTACTACCCGCTTATCAAAAACTTTTTAATTTTAATATTGTCGAGGAAGCCGATTAATGCAGAAAAACCTAATAAACGTGTCATATTATCAAAATCTACAGCTTATCAACGCAATTGGCATTCAAAATAAATAATAATTCTGATTGTCATAGTCTGAAAAAAAAAATTCGGAACTAGAGCTATTGTAATAGCTTCAATATTTCAAATCATTGAGGTATTATTTATTTAATTTTATTTTATTTGGCCTTCCTTATAGCCGAATCAATTATAGCGCGCCAGGTCACTCTCCACCTGATCCTTCCCACGGAGTGGAGGTCTTCCTCTTCCTCTGCTTCCACCAGCGGGTACTGCATCGAATACTTTCAAAGCTGGAGTGCTTTCATCCATTCGGACGACATGGCGTAGCCCACGTCGCCGCTGTCTTTTCATTCGCTGAACCATATTAATATCATCATATAGCTCGTACAGCTCATCGTTCCATCGTCTGCGGTCGTTGTCAATACGCAAAGTACCATAAATAGTTCGCAAAACTTTTCTCTCGAAGGCTCCCAGGGCCGACTCATCAGATGTTGACAGCGTCCACGCTTCTGCGCTATATAGGAAGACCGGTATGATGAGCGACTTGTAGAGTTTGGTTTTCGTTCGCCGCGAAGAGGACTTTACTTTTCAATTGCCTACTTAGTCCAAAGTAGCACCTGTTGGCGAGAGTGGTGTTAATGCCCTAGATAGACAAAGTTATTTACGTCCTCGAAGTTAAGACTGTCAACAGTGACGTGGGAGCCGAGTCGCGTTGATGACAGGAGATATTTCGTCTTGGCGAACCAGACCCATTCGCTTCGCTTCTTTATCAAGTCTGGAGAAATCAGAACTCAAGGTGCGGTTGTTGAGGCCAATAATATCAATATCATCGGCGCACGCCAACAGCTGTACATTCTTATAGAAGATAGTAGCTTCTCTATACAGCTCTGTAGCTCGTATTATTTTCTCCAGCAGTAAGTTAAAAAAAAGTCACACGATAAATAGTCACCTTGTCTGAAACTTCGTTTGATAACGAACGGCTCGCACAGGTCCTTTCCGATCCTGATGGAGCATTTAGTGCTGTTTAAGGTCAGTTTACACAGCCGTATAAGTTTTGCGGGGATACCAAATTCAGACATAGCGGCATAGAGGAAGCTCCTTTTCGTGCCGTTGAAGGCGGCTTTAAAATCGAGGAAGAGGTAGTGTGTGTCGATTCTATTTTCACGAGTCTTTTCCAAGATTTGGCGCATGGTAAATATCTGATCAATGGTTGGCTTACCAAGTCTAAAGCCACACTGATAAGGTCCAATGAGTTGGTTGAGCGTGGGCTTTAGTCATTCACACAATACACTTGATAGAACCTTATATGCGATGTTAAAAAGGCTAATTCCACGATAATTGGCGCAGACTGTGGGATTGCTTTTCTTGTGGTTTTATCTATGTGATCTTATGTTACCTTATTTTTTTAATTCAATTTTAACAAATTTTATTTTATTTCATTTTGTTTACTTTACATTATTTTATTTTATTATTTTCATCATAGTTTATTTATTTTTTTTTTAACTATTTTTAGTTCATTTAATTTTTTTTTATTTGATTTTATTTTATTTTATTTTATTTTATTTTATTTTATTTTTTTCTGTCTTATTTTATTTTATTTTATTTTGTTTTATTTTATGTTATATTATTTCATATAATTTTATTTTATTTTATTTTATTTCATTTTATTTTATTTTATTTTATTTTATTTTATTGTATTTTATTTTATTTTATTTTATTTTATTTTATTTTATTTTATTTTATATTATTTTATTTTATTTTATTTTATTTTATTTTATTTCATTTTATTTTATTTTATTTTATTTTATTTTATTTTATTATTTTGTTTATTTTATTTAATTTTACGTTATTTTATTTTATTTTCTTTCATTTTACTTTGTTTTATTTAATTTTATTTTATTTTATATAATTACTTTAATTTAATTTAATTTATTTTATTTTGTTTTATTTTATTTTGTTTGATTTTATTTTATTTTATTTTATTTTATTTTATTTTATTTTATTTTATTTTATTTTATTTTATTTTATTTTATTTTATTTTATTTTATTTTATTTTATTTTATTTTATTTTATTTTATTTTATTTTATTTTATTTTATTTTATTTTATTTTATTTTATTTTATTTTATTTTATTTTATTTTATTTTATTTTATTTTATTTTATTTTATTTTATTTTATTTTATTTTATTTTATTTTATTTTATTTTATTTTATTTTATTTTATTTTATTTTATTTTATTTTATTTTATTTTATTTTATTTTATTTTATTTTATTTTATTTTATTTTATTTTATTTTATTTTATTTTATTTTATTTTATTTTATTTGATTTTATTTAATTTTATTTAATTTTATTTTATTTTATATAATTTTATTTTATTTTATTTTATTTTATTTTATTTTATTTTATTTTATATTATTTTATTTTATTTTATTTTATTTTATTTTATTTTATTTTATTTTATTTTATTTTAATTTATTTTATTTTATTTTATTTTATTTTATTTTATTTTATTTTATTTTATTTTATTTTATTTTATTTTATTTTATTTTATTTTATTTTATTTTATTTTATTTTATTTTATTTTATTTTATTTTATTTTATTTTATTTTATTTTATTTTATATTATTTTATTGTATTTTATTTTATTTATTTATTTATTTTTATATTATTTTATGTTATTTTATGTACGAGTACAAAAATACATATGTATATAATATGAATTCAAATGCTCTTATCTTTTGTATGATTTTATTTCATTGCATTTTCTTAAGTGATCTCTTGTGCTATTTAAATAAATTGCTTTAGTATATTTATATACATATGCACATGTTTATTTATATATGTATATGTAAATTACTCAGATATTTATACTAGTTAAATTGACAAGTAAATAAGTGGACCGAAACAAATGCAAGCGAAATGTATTCAAGGAGATGCCTGAGTGTCCATACATATTTTTGTCATAAGAGTATACAATAAATAAACAAATAAATATTCACTCTGTTGAAGGTAAACGAAAACATACATATAAGTATATATATACACATATAAAAAAAAATATATATATACATGTACATTGTACATACATACATATATGTATTTATAATAAGTTTTGAAAGGTAAGCAACTGATTAAATGCAAATGCATATTCAGCCAAACAGTATGAAGGAAAACAACAGCTATGTACATATATATGTATGTTACATGCAAACTAATTTTTCTTACAGTCCTTCTACTGCAATATTCTAATTTAAACAAAAAGAAAATTGTTAAAATACTAGAGATTAATTAGTTCTTGTCATTTTCAATCAAAATTTCATAGAAATCTTGAATTTTTCGGTTTCAAAATAAATACGAGTATAGTTCTAAATACATATATAAAAAAAATGTAAAAAAATATATATCTTAGATTCTAGTTATTTAAAGAAAGCAAATAAAAGAAAAAAATTCAGACTTAATTTCCGAGGTAATTTCTGTCAAACTTACTTACAACAACACATAGTAACTGCAATTTGGATTCGCTTAAAGCGAAATTTATGTATTTATATTACTTACCTATATAAATGCGTATATTCTCGCATATATGTAACTCTCGCCTGCCTTGTCAAGCCAAAATCGTTTAATTCTCAACGATATAATACGCTAAATCTCCAAAGCTGTGCCGCCTTTATTGCAGTTCTATAATTAAAGCGCCATAGACATTAGCACTTGAGTGCCTGTGTAATAAATTCTAGCGTCGTTTGCGGCTATTTGAGGGAATAATTGTTGTTGATGGAAATGAGAAATTTATGAATGTTAGTTGTATGTATTTAAATGGGTTAATGTGCGGGTAAAAGAAAAAATATAGTGCTGATTCACTATAAATAGAAAAAAAATATTTCTAAAGCAAAATCACTTAATATAAAATCACTATTTGTTTTTAATTATTTTTTTAGTCGCTAATAAAAATTTATGTACCGCGAAAGCTCTTTTATGGTAGGGGAAAGCTGTGTCAAATTCATGATAATTTCTCAAGAAAAAATGAAAGCTTTTCAGAATGTGTGAAAGCCCTTTCGAACCCAAATAGCTTTTAGAAAATTATTTATAGTAAAGGAAATTTATAATTGGCATTGGTGAAAGCTCCATTGGTCGGAAAACATTTTCAATTCAGTGATTAATTTCTTAAAAATAGGAAAAGTGCTTTCACCCTCAATGTTTCTATGAATATTTAATAACTGAGTTAGTATAATTACTTCTGTGATTGTTCATTTGAGTTAGGTTAAGTAGAAATGCTTACTGGGACATCATTAAGGATCCATTGATCACCTCACCAACATGCCAAGCCTTTGTGTGAAGTGTACAACTTTAAGCAATTGACATAAATTTGCGGTACTTTTACGGCTTTGGTCCCTAAAAGTTGAGAATATATCCCTACTCCTGTAGAACTTTTATGAGGAAAGTTCTTTAAATTTTCAGATATTCTCCACAAATCCATTAAAAATCGCTTGATGGTACTTCAAGTCTCTTTCTCTCTCGCTCTGTCTATCCATGTCTCTCTCTATATATCTCTATATCTCTTTCTCACTCTATCTCTTTCACCAGACGATAGGCTATACGACTACATAGCACCCAGCATATTATTTCATGCATAAACGAGACTACTGGTCTTCCTGAAGTTTTCACAATAAGGTATATTGCATAAATGTGACCTCAACTCCGGGTTGCTGTTGAGCATCGTGCTCTTCTGCCCGTTTTATGGGCTTTTACCTCTATGTTGGCCAATTTCAGCCATTGGTGTATGACTCTTGTTACTCTCTTCAAATTGTTACTCATTTCTTTAATAATTCGAGTCTCCTTAGCACTTAAGTGAATAAATTTTTGAAAGAGTTGGCAACCCTGTTCGAAAAAAAATTTTGAATTGTAAGCAGACTCTAATCTCTTTAGCTCGCTAAACATGTTTCAGTGATTTATTTATTTTCATATTTTAGTGAACTGTTTTTTTAACGTGTGGCAACCCTGTCATATAAAAAAAATTTTTGAATTGTAAACTAACGCTAATTTCTTTAGCTCGCTAAACATATTTCAGTGAATTATTTATTTTAATATTTCAGAGAATTGTTTTTTTACCTTGTGGCAACCCTGTCATATAAATATCTTCAGTTGATGACTTTCCTTACACTCTTCAGTGCTTTGCCATTACTGAAATACTACTTTAGCTGGTAAATTTTTTAAATTCAAAATTTCAAATATGTGGCAACCCTTTTTAAAAAATAATTCACTGCTACATGTCTTCTCAATATAAAGTCAATACGGAAATGTACTGTGTCTGTAATAATATCAGACAATTTTGTATTTAATTAAAATTTTCAAACAGGTGGCAACACTTTTAAAAATAATTTTCCGATAGATTCTTTTTTTTTTTGTATTAGGTAAATACAAAGGAAACGAGTAATGTTACTAATACTGCAGTGTAATTTTAGTTTGGTTTAGTTTTTTGAAAAGTTTAAGCATGTGGCAACATTTTATACTTTTATTAGTTTTCTGTGCAAAAAAAAATATTCGAAACAACTGGCGCTTCCCAATACCCTCCGAATGTGATGAAATTCGTATAGGTAACTTCAATAGTTATGTTATGTTTTTGCATTTACGAAATCTCTAACTACCTGCTCTACTTCTTTTCTTAATCCTATGTGTTACATTGAAGAATTCTTCAGAAATTCAATTCACTCTTTTTCGCCAAATGGCCTGCGCTACCAATTGTTTGTTTGAAGAGACGTTTTTATGCACCCTCTCTCTCTCTCTCCGTCTGCCGCTCTCTTTTAAACTCTGATAATCTACCTACAGCGACAGTATAAAAGTGCCCTCTCCGAAGAGTGAGTTTTAGTGCGTGCCGAGTTTCGTAACGATCAACATATTCAAACGAACGCTTACTTTTCTTCTTGCAGTTTCGTGCCTAACTCAATTAACCGCTAAGTGCTGCCTGCGATGGCCAACTATCGTTCGACCTATACGTTCAGCATTACGAACAACACACGTACATTTCACCACCGCTGGAGTTTATTAGGTGAACAGTATGAGTGTGACGCCTGCACCACATCCTGCGATGCAAGTGCGCAGTACTCACAACACTGGCGAGCAACAGCAGATGTCGCGCAACTACTTTGTAGCGACGCGCAACGCGCTCAACTAGCTACCATAGAAGCGCGACGCGTTTGTAATTTTTTGCTTTGCAATGAGTACAACGAAGGCGTACAAAGTACGAATAGATTTCTAGTGGACGCCGGTATATGCGCCATACCACAGCTACTGCGTCTGCTCTTTCACGATGCCGCGCGTCTTCACTTGCGTTTGAGTTTCTACACACGCGCCGCCAATAATATGGATTTTTTATTTACCAGCAGTGAGCTCACGCTGACACATCATTTGGACATTGCACAAGCTGTGGATGTTATATTTCAAATGCTGCTGGAGAAGATAGAGACATATATGCTGGCATGCTATCCGCCGCAGGATGCCACGTTATATCGCATACAGCGCATAAAAGTTCACGTACGCCGTGAGTTGAAAACACAATTGCCGCTTGAAGGCGCGCATTACACGCTGCCGCTGCAATATCGTGTGAAACATGCCACCACCGAGGCGCCCAGGCAGGTAATGAGCGCCGCGTCCATAGCGCTTGCGAATATTTATTGCTTTCGTGTTTGCGCGCGTACGCAAGAATTGTACGTTGTACCCTATCAACTAGGTAGCTTATGCGATCAGAGTCCCACGTTATCCAATACTAAATTATCTTGGGATAAAGCTGGCCTTGGCGCTCATTATATTATGGTGCAGAGTGTTGATGATAAGGTCGAAGAGTTTTTAGAAATAACAAATTTGACGCGCTTTCTGCACACCGATGCAAATGATCATGTACACTCGTGTTCACAGTGTAATAGGAATTTTACGCAGCGCACACATTTATGGCTACACAAAGCGCTTGACTGTGGGCGCGGCTTTGAAGTAATGAAACTAGAGTGTGATTTCGTGGAGTTTTACGATAACTGCCTCGACATGCGCTGTGACAATTATAAGTGGGCGCTTTACGGGATAATAGAGCACTAAGGAGCGGCTTAAATGAGACGTAGAGAGAGGAATTTGATAGCAGGATGGCTTGCAATATGAACTGAGACTACAGGTTATACACAAAATGTAATATATATATATATATATATATAAGATATATCTATAATTAAAGCCGTTTCTCAAAATTTATTTTATGAACGCTGATTTAATTAAATAAATGTTTTATAAAAAAGTGAAAGCTCTTTGTCTATATAGTGAAAAGTTTTATAAAACGGTAAAATCCCTTTTTTTCTAAGGGAAGTTTCCTAAAGAGCTAAAATTTCTGACACTGGTGTGTGAAAGCTCTCTTCGAATTGCATAAATGAAGTTAAAGCTTTACAAATAAAATGAAAGCTCTTTGAACTCAAGTGCTTTTGAATTACAATTTAAATATAGTGAAAGCTCTTTCAAAAAAATGAAATAGAGAAAATGCGTCTTTAAACTCTATTATTTTTCAACAATAGCTTACAGCTTTTGCAATGAAGAGTTTCTTAAAACATGAAAGCTCTTACCATGTAGTGAAAACTGGGCAAATATAGTGAAAACTTGTACATTATACTGTTTTTGACGACTAAGTTAGAATCTTGTTATGAAAGTTTTCGCTTCTTGAGAGCTCTGTAAATATAGAGAAAAAAATTTTAACTAATTTTTTAAATAATAATTTAAAGACTTCTACTGAAAGCTTTTTTTTATAGTGAACCACTATAGCAAACACCTTTTTAAACTCGACTATTTTTGAAAGTATCTGTGAAAGCTACTGCATAAATATTTTTCAAAAATATGTATTTTTAACGCATACCCCAAAATATTATTATTTTTTTCTTTTTTTTTTTTTGTTTGAATTTTGCAAAAGTTCTAGTTTTGAGCCTCCTTAAAGAAATTTATTTTAAAACAAATTTTATTTTGATGGAAGCTCACTGCACGCTTTCATACTTTAGTTTTCTTTCGGTTTTGCTTTTATTATATTTTTTAATTCATTAATGGAAATGGTTTTAATATTGGAAAACTGTATTTTGTTGAAAGCTCAGCGGAAGCTTTCATATTTTTTATTTTCTTATTTCAAAATAATATAATCGGAACAAAAGTACACTGGTGATAAGGTTTCCAATACTTTACCATAAAAACTGAATTCAATTTTATAAGATTGAAATACAATTTTATTAAATTTCACAGCTTTCACTTAATCTACACTTTCCATTTCTCCAAGCCATTACACATCTCCTTTTCCCTTACGCCTGTCATTTAACAATTTCCGTCAATTTCTGTGCCAATTAAATTTAAATTAAATCAATTCAACACGAAATTCCTTGCGTCACGCTCAACCGTTCGCGCGGATTAACTGTAATATCGACCAGGTGGTGTTGATGTTTGCGGCTTCCACAATGCTAATTAGCGCGCGCATATAAGTGACACCTGACAGGTTAACTTACAACTTTACTTTTGGCTTCTACGAACAAAATCATTAGCCACACGTCAAACTTGCAAACTGAGCTTTCGCTCTTTCAAATATTAGTGGAATTTAATAGCATATTTCTAACTCTTTGAAAATTGTGAGAAAATTTCCTCGCATTTATTTCGTGGCTGCGAAGTTTTTAAGTAATTACAAATTGATTAAATTACTAGAAGTAATTAGTCATTATGCGCTTTGTATGCTTGTGAGCTTTTGTGAACATATTTCAAAGCAACAGTTGTGCCTTTATGAGGATATAATTACAAATTCAATTAAATCAAAAAGCATGCAAATTAGTCGAACACAAGGAAGCCTGGCGAAATGAAAATGAATTTGGAAAACTTGCCATAATGTGTATAAAAAACTCTTTATATATGTAGGAAATATCTTTTTAATTTATTGATTTGCTTATATACTATTTTTTTCTAATACTGCAGCATTTAAACTTTATGCAACCAACTCCACCTTTTTTGAAAGCTTTCACTATTTTATGTAATAAAATTTACTTTTTAAGGCTTCATAGTATTTTTTCATAACAGAAAGTTATTCTAACTATTTATTTAAATAAAATTATTAGATCATGCAAAATTATTCTCGTTAAAAGGTTTGCTGAATTTAAAATCGAAAAGCTTTCAATAATTATGTGCAAAAAGCATTTTTTTAAATTTTTAAAGCTCTTCTAGAAAAAAGAAGTTAACTGAGTTTAACATATTATTGAAAAAGAAACTAGAACTTTTTGATACCATTTAAGCTTTTCAAAAGCTTGGAGTTAAAAGAATAATAAAAAAAACTTGTTCATCGTTTACTGTGCTCGAAATAATCACTATGCAATAAATTTATAACCACTTTCACCGTGGGCTCTAAACTAGATGGCTAAGTAGGCTGTGGAGTTCACTCTGAAACTCTTGCTATCGAGTTAAAAGTAAAAAGCTTCCCAATCACTATAGCGTCATTCAAGCGAAACGATAAACCAACCCATTACAATATACTCTGGCAGTCAGGCTGCCATAAGGTCTCTAAAATACAATCATATCACCTCAATTATGACAATAACGAAACGTCCGTGGTTTCGGTTCCTGGTCATAGGAACATCCCAAGAAGCTGCGCCAGCCTACCATGGTAATCTGTGCACATGACGTGAACATTTCTCTTTCCTCGGCGAAATATCTGCTAAGACCAGCTTTCACCAGAAGAGCCAGCGAAAAGAGCTTCCATCGCTAGACTACATTAATCTCTTGAACTTCATAAAATGCACCAAATGGTTGGAGCGTTTGGAAAGGTGCGAAGAACCACATAAGCATGGCCAATATGGGTATTACAACGGACCAATAGGTCTAAGTGCACTTGATGAAAATTTCTAATCGAATAACCTGTTTACCTAGCTAACTGGCTTTAAGCTCTAAAGCTCAACTTCTTCAACTTTTAACTTCACAGGCACTTCATAGCTTTTTTGTCGTGCCTTTAAGCACTTTTACGACGTTTTTATGTAGAATTCGGATATTATAGCATATTTATTTTAAAAAAAATATAAGAATATATTTTTCTTAATATAAAATTTGAACGGCAGTGAAGTTCTCATAGAAATATTCTATATGTTTTATTTTTCTTTTTATTTCATTTTTTTTTCTTTTTTTTTTTCTTTGGTGTCCTCACGTCAAAAGTAAAACAAATAGCACTCGAAAAGTTATGCTTGATTTTACAACTCACCATTAAACCCTTTACAGCCACCTTAAGCTACCTACTGCCTTCCAATCGCAAGCTCATCCCCCTTTTACTCGCTTCAAAAGTATGTAAGCTTTGATGCATTTGCCTGAAGTCGCTAAGAGTCACGCAAACATAAATCCACACCAACCGCAAATAAATTTTCTTTAAATGTCAAAAGAAAATCATACATGCATACATACCTATATATATTGTACATTTATGTATGAGTATGAGCTATTTATATAAAGAAGAAATTCACATATGTTTCCAGCTACTTTCGCCAAGTTTCTGTATGTATGTACATATGTACATTCGTATGTATAGGTTGCAGAGAATAATAAGCATAATTGCAAATAAATTACGAAACTTTCATAGATAAAGCTTTTGGCTCCTACGCTTCAAAAAGAGCGGAGTTGTTTTTCAGGCATGAAAATGGAGAGTAGAGTTCAATGTGGCGCAGAATTATGAAATTCGTATGTGTAAAGCTTTATAACTAACTGGCTACTTAGTAACTAGTTTAGTAACTAGTTTGAAAATTACTGGCTGAAAAGTAGCTTATTTTAAGCAAATTTTTAGTTTTGAGACTAACCCTTAAGTAACCTGTTCAAAATTAGTTAATTTAACACTAGTTTCAAAGTAACTAGCTTATAACTAGTTAAAATAAAACCAGTTTCGAATGCAATAATTTCAAATCTATTTTCATATGCAAATTACAAAATCAGTTTTAACCCGATTTAGCCATTTTAAATACACCTCTGGGCAAATTTTAATGTAAACACTTAATAAAATAATTTTCAATCTTTTAAACTTGCTTACCGCCGGGAATAGTATAAGAATAAATATATATACTTTTATTTTTTTAGACTCACAAAACGCAGAGAACTCGCACTGTCGAGCAAAATGCAACCGCACCTTCATTGATATACATGTATTTAATATATATCCATGTTATTATTGCCCTTGACAACAAGCAATGCCACCTAAAGGATTTACATAAATAATTGCTGTGGTATTTTAAAGTCCAAATCAGTGATGCAATTAGCATTAAATGTAAACAAACAACTGCGCAAGAGGCAGACGGGCAGGCAAAAAAACAAAAAAGACAGTAGTTGTGAGAGAGACGAGGCAGGCGAGTGCTGTAGAATTCAACGAAGAGAGAGGTCGAAAAATAAAGGAAAAAGACTATTAAACTACAACTGAGAAGTTTTTCTGAAGTCGGGTAGTTGATTCAAGTAAGAGGTGCAGCAAATGCGTTCAAAAATGTAAATTACAGAGTAAATGAGTACCTGAAAGGAGAGAGAAATGGAAATATGTATAAAGGTAAGTGTAGAAATAAGCGGCTGAACGATAATTATGACTACTCTTCCAATCCCTTACCCTTCTTGCAAGAATTTTAATAGGTCGCTTATTTTAGTTTCTGCCCACAGAAGACAAAGTCAAGACGTTAAAGGGACTCAAATATTCCGAATCTTACTCCTGAGTAGAGCCGAGTAGTAATATAGCTAAAGAAGACCCTTTTCTCCTACTTGTCATTTCTGTAGCACTGGCAGCATCCTTCGTAGCTGACCTCCAGCCATTCTGTATGCCATCATTTAAGCAATTGTGCTGCAGAAATCTAAATTACTGTTGAAGTTTACTCCTTTTTCTAGGAATATAAACTATGCGACCGTTTCCGCTCTCATATCTGCCAAATTTGCTCCGAATTACGTATTTTTTTTCCACTTACATGTGGTCTGTTTGTAAGTGAAATCTTTAAGTAACAGTTTGCATCTGCTAAGAGGCATACCAATGTATTCTTTAACCAAAGATTCGTGCTTTGCCTATGTAGCAAGCACATCTGCCTTGCAGCTCATCCCTATACCTCTTTGTCTAAATATCTAAACAACCAATATTCTAAGGAGATCTATGGCTGGAACAAGCTTTCATACTCTCAATGATTCTCTAAAATCAACACCACCTAGAGCTGTAAATATGATTTTGAAAGTCTAATACACATATATTTTTTGCCATGCCTAAAGTATTCTTATACTAGGGGCATTGTATTAGTATCTCTAATGGCAATATACCGCGCTCGACTTTCCCAAATGTAAACGGAGGAAGCTAAAACTTACAAACTAATCTCTGTATAGTTCTCATAGATGGTTGCAAAACCAACGAGACAGTGCAAACGGCAACTACGATGTTATTTCGATGCAGTACGAAGTGGGCTTACGAGTGTTTCCTTTCAGAGCAGTCCGCAGCTATGAACTTACCACTCAGACAGTTCATCAAAAGAGAACCTTACATGCCAATTGCTAACTCAGTCCAAAGTGCCACCTGTTGGAGATGTAATTATCTTAAACAGATGTGAGAGTCTGAAAACAGAAGATATTTCTTCCTATGCTCATTCACTACCAGACCCATTGACTTCGCTCTCTTATTCAATCTAGATAAAATATAAACAACAGCGCGGTTGTTGATGTCGTGATGTCAAGATCATTTCTCTTCGGGTTTCGACGTAATTTACAGCTAATACAAATATTCAGTGAAAGCCAAATTGCATATAGAACTATTGCTCCATCTTTAAAGACTATTTCTAAGTGGTTCCAAAGATTCCAGACCGGACATTTTTGCGTAGAGGACGAGCACCGAGAAGGTCGACCAAAATTCTTCACTGATGACGTCACTGTAGCTCTGGCGAAGTCCAAAATTGACGAAGATCCACGATTGCTAATGAATTGGGCCATGGTTATATCGCGAATATGAAGTAATCATCTGGGATACACTAAGAAATCTGCTCGATGGGTACCACGAATTTTAAATGAGACCCGAAAAGAGGTTCGAGTGCATTTTACTAAGTTTTTCCTAAACAAATTCGAAAATGATCAGTATGGCAACTTTAGTAAAGTCGTTACTGGTGACGAATCTTGGGTGTATAAGTACGATCCAGAAACCAAACAGCAGTCCATGGAACGGCTCGGAAAGGTCCTTCTGGTGTTTTTTATTCGGAATACATTACAATGTCTATCCCAACCTAACTCAAGCCAACACGGGTAGATTACCGAATCTCGCATAAGGCTTGCCCACTTTTTGAAGAACAAGAACGCAAGAATAAGTTTTTGATTAAAGACACAGTGAATAGTTGAGCAGTGCAGTAGATATTTTGTGGAGTATTTAGAGACAGTATAAATGTTGCATCGTCTTTAAGAGACACCAAAAAAGAATCGACAACTTAGCCTCAAAAAAATATAAATAAAAAATTTTTTAAATTTTTTGTTTTTTTTTTTCTTTTGAAACCCATATATCTCATACCTGTTGTTCCATTCTTTAAAAAATAAAATACAACTTTTTAAATTTATTTATGTGATTTAATTTTTTTATTTGCGAAAATTAAATTTTCATAATTTTACTTATATTTCAAGAGTTGTTATTATTGTACATACACTTGCACACATTTATGTAGTTATTTAATGTAAATTAAACTTTTACTTATTTTTTAACTTTTTTATTATTTAAATTAAACTTTTTTATTATATTTAGATTTTATTTTATTTAAATTAAAATATTTTTTTAAATATATTTTAATGTTTTTTATTACATTTTTCACACCAAATATTTTTTATATGCGAGTAGATATCCTAGCACACGGTCATAAATTTAATATTTATTTTTTAAATATGTTAAAATAGATTAACATAAAATATATAATCTAATTATATGTATAAATTCTCAAAATAATTTTTAAAATTATTTACTAATTAATTATTGTATAGTTTAGCACTAATTAAAAGCTACAATTTTATTACAACACAATATGATTTCATTTTTTTAAATTTTATTTTTTTTTTTTAATTTCTTAAAACTTTTCGTGCCCACAATTTCACTTTTAAATATTTGAAATATGCAAATGACAGCAGCGACTGCACCAACGCCAACCGACAGTCGACGGCCGCCATCTACCATCATCCCAACACATTTCTACACCACAACCGCAGCTACCACAGTGACAGCGGGAGTTATCAGCGTCAGCTGAGTTGTCAATTGTGGCAGCTGCCGCAGCTTAACTTTCACCGTCAACTGTCAGCCAACTGTCAACTTTCGCTGGTACACACTTTGTTTGCCTCACTGCCGACGCAGCGCCTACTTAACGTGGCGTCAACGAAGGGAAAAAATATATATATTTTTTTATTTTCATTTTCCTTGTTTTTTTACCATTTTTCTTTCTCCGCCAAAGCAACATTGTCACGTTTCGCGTAGCTACGCGAAATTGAACTGCGTTGCGTATGCACGTAGACGTAACTTAATCTCTCTGCTTGCCTTCGCCGCTATGTGCGCTCAGTAGCCATTGTGCGGCCGCAAGAGGTCGCTCACTCGATTTTACTCACTCGGCGGCGCTGGACAAACTTTCTCAACTCATCTCAATTTACGTGGAAATTAAATTTTCGTTATAGTTACGTTGCGTCAGCGTTTGATGTTTAAATTTTTAACAGTTAATTGTGTCGCAGCGCAGCAAAGAGACTGAGTTTTGTTGAGAGCGTTGACTTCAGTAGAGTTGGCTGCGGACTTAATTGTTGGCGTTGATTTTTGCACGTCTCATTATCAGCTTCAGGCGACGCTGTTGCTCTCTACAGTTGTCACATCAAATAGAATTGCATATCAATCGCTGAATTTTAAGCTTAATTGTGAAAATAAAAGTTTTGGAGAGAAATTAATTCTTCCTTTACGAGCTAACTTAAGTGTGAGTAACTGTAAGGAGAAGAGAGAAGAAGGAAAGCAGGGGTTATTAAAAGCGTAATGAGGGAGAGTTGGAAATCATTTAAATAATATAGTAACTTTGAAATAAAATTTCGCCGCTAGTTGGCGCTGAGTGCAATATTTGTACTTAAACCTTTATTTACGGACTACTTTGACTAATTTGGGGTATCAAACTTAGGGAAAAGTATACACAACTACCAATCTGCTCATGTAACTCTTAAGCACAGCCCACTGGAATGTTATCTGTACCGGAAAAATCAATCTAAGAGAGTCGAATCTTCGGTGCGAAGAGTAATAAGATCAGGTCGTTACCTGTTTTTTATAGAGGGAGACTGCATTGTCACAGCTGATGAAGAAATATAATTGACAGCCACCGAACGCGAATTTTATTTCAATAAAAATAAAACTCCAAAGCTTTAACTTTCCCTATCAGAGTTATGTAAAATGGTTTTACTAGGATTCCAGTGAGATAATCTACCAGGTAAGACAAAGTCTTTGGAAGGGCTACCAAGAGTTGGCAGAGAATGTGCATTCATGGTAGGAATGAAAGAATATTACTGAGTGATTTTGATGTAGACTGGGTCGCCTCTGCGTACGGCCTCCTGGTTATGGTCGACAGAGCTTTGAAATCAACGAATTTTTGACCAAGGCATTAACTGCCAAAGTATAATAATGGTGAACTCTTTCGCTCCATCTCCTTTAAACAATGGTAGGCTTCAGCGTAGGTTCCACATCGACCACCCTCAAGAAGTGGATTGGGAAGTGACATCCTCTATACACTGGTCGGTACTGAATACATTACCTGATGAAAGCCTACCTTTCGGACGGCTTCTGCTAGTAAGGAATTCGAGAACAGAACAGTTGGGTCTTTGTACCAGTACGTCCAGGATAACTTTTTCGGCCAGGGACTGCCACTAACAAAATTTCCCAAAAATAAATTCAGAGAATATATTATATTTGCAGTTATAACAAGAACAACAACAACAACTACCTTTCAGAATTCGGTTAGAGACTTTGTGTGGCGACTATTTTAGAATGAACATGAAATCAAATCCTTCAAACAAAAAACAGTAACAGTAATACAAGTATTTGGATATGGAAGGCTCGTCGGCATGTCATTCTCCAACACTGATTTCATCCCAGCGGGGTATACGTCTCTGGTAAAACTAACAAACCTCGAGGATACCTAAAGGGCTTTCTCTACGGAGAACTCAAGGGAGCCAAATTCGATTTCCCCTGACAACATTAAGGCGGAGGTTCTGAAAAATGACTGTCGCGAAATTGCCAACACCAGGGGGGCAGTTTCTGGATATATAGGAAGTTCAAGGTCCATCTCAGAAGTGGCATTTGGTAAGTCTACACCAGGAAAGAGCACGCACACTGATCCTCACATGGGCATCAAAACTCTTCCTCGCTAGACTTGTGTGAGGTAATCAACTTCCTGACCACTGACGAGTAATTTACTGCGCAAAAGAGGACATATCATCACTAGTAGACGGTGTAAACGAATCTATCCCAATGTTCAATGCAGCAGAGGATATCAATAGGTTGGTGACAGAGCAGATCTGCCTCTTCGTCCACTGGCTTCGGAGCTGGCTTACTGCTGGATCTTTCTTCTCAGCGAAACTTGGATCAAATTGAAAAATACTCCGTCCGTAGAAGGCCGACACATGTAACCGACGAGCACTGATATTGCTTAATTTAGAGTCTATCGATCCTCTCAGTAAGAATAAGATAATTAACTTTTGCTCCAGTTGCATGGTTTTGGCAAATAGGAAGGAGCCAGTTCGATTGATCCTCAACATTCGATTGAGATGACGAGATGACCATAGATAATGATAAGGCAGTTTATGGGGGAAACTAACACTTATAGAAACCAATGGTGTGGCATGAAGAAGATTTATTTGGAGCTAATGGAAAGAGCAAGGAATTCTTCACGCAGGTAAGGCGCCTCTCCAATGGCAAGGATAAGCTAAAGACCTGAAAGGTCTAACAAAAGAAGCACAGCTGAGAAGCTCTGCACGCAGAAGTTCTTATATTCCTAAAGTGTATTGATTTTTAATTAAAATAAAAATCTCTCATACTCACCACTTAAAAATAATCACATCTTGGCACGGTTTTGTAATCAAACTGAACGAAGTCACACCTTTCACAACTCACACATACATACACACAGTCATCCAAGTCAAATCTTATTCCACGTCGTCCCTTCAACGCCACAACTTCAAGTGCTGCCGCTGAAAGAATGTCGCGGCTCGTAGAATCTCCTCACCACACAGCAACCGCAACGTGTGCACCAATACACAAAGAGCTGCGTCATCATCACCAACTACGCACACAACATCCCACCCCCAGCCGCATGGTCAAGGCGGCACGCCATAGAAACTCCGGCGCTCCTTCGGCACACCCTTGCCCGTAGCGAACTTCTTAAACTTCACCACAACCTGCATGCGCTGCAGAAATTCCTCATGTAACATATTCACACACATCGAGGTGAGCGTCAGACCGCTTAGTATGTACGCCGCACAGAACCACACTACCAACGTCGAGGTGGTTGTGGCGGGACGAACATGTACGCCCGGCAACAGATCACAAAAACCGATTGTGGTTAAACTCATGAAACAAAAGTAAACGCCATCGAAGAGTGACCACTGCTCCAGCAGCGCAATGACCAACGAACCGAAGCTGACATAGGCGAGCAAGAGGAGTACACAAAAGCTGATGGGTAGCGCCAACGACCAGCGGAGTACGTGTGCGCGTGCGTGTGTAGAGTTTGCGGAGAGTGGTGAATGCTCCCCGTAGCTGAGCGTCTCGTCGGCTGGTGGACGCACGTAGCAATAGGGCAGATGTGCTGCTTGTGTTGGCTGTTGGCCAGCTTGTTGTTGTTGCGCCGAGCTCGTCGCGTGCTGTTGTTGTTGTTGATGATGTTTTTGTAATTGTTGTAACTTAAGATTACATTTTTTATCAGAGACCTGCTGTCGACTAAACCCACAGATGGTGTGTCGTTTACTCGTGCTACTTTGGCAGAAGCAACAACAAAGTAGACGCTCACAAAAGCCGATGGCCAATTTGGCAAGTATGCTGCCGATACTAGAGAGATAGACCAGCGTGAGCGGTATACCCACTGTGGCATACACGATTGTCACCATTCGTCCGAGTGTGGTGCGCGGTGTGATGGTGCCGTAGCCTGTAAAGAAATATGTAGAGAAAAGATGGTATGAGATGAGAGATTTTTTAGATCAGAAATATCAAAAAAGACTTGTGTGCATCCGATTACTCATTTCGGATCATCTGTCTCTTAGAATTTGCATCGTTTTTATTTGGGGCTGGGAGTTTGGTGGATGAATATAAAGTGGGAGAGTCTATGGGTGGCTGGGTTTCATGTCGGGTGAGTCATTTTGCTCAAAACGGCTTCTGACAACTTCGACTACTCGCCAAATTAGGTAAGCTAAAGCCTCTCAGAACGAGCTTCAGCCAGTATATATTTTAGCTCTTTTGGAGTTCGCAGGCAAGACAACCACGTTCTTATACCTTAGTTTCGAGGAAAAGTGGAAAGTTTTATGTTGTCATTATCGGAGTGAAGGGCTTAACTGCCGTTTGGTAGTCGTCCGAACAAAAGCACTTCAGCTGAAAACTTTCGATTCAGCAACCACCAGCGAAAGTACAGGAAGAGGAACACCTGACCTTCATGGAAAGAATCAGGTGGATAAGTCCTCACTTAACATGGTGTCTCCAAATGGCTCCAGACGACTAAAAGTAGAAAGTGCCTAGCCAAAAATATGAAGTGCTCAGTTTCCAAGCTTTGAGACATGGCGTCGCAAGGGGAGCTGGATATAAAGAGGTAAGGCTGAGATCAGCGGATTCAGCTAAAGATCATTACCGATGAGATCTACGCGGTAAGGTTTTTCAATTTCGATTGCTATCTAAGATCAATACAAGGAGAGTCACAATTGAACAGATGGTTGGTCGACTCTGCTTCTCTCCTCTGACTCACTCTAGTAGCGCTACTTGCCTCGGTGTCTCCTAAGAACCTACACCTTTATGAGAAAGTCGGAGCAGCTAGAAGAGTCCGCGAAGGCATTGCGACAGAGCTTACTTAGCTTGGGCGAGTCCCACCAAGCTAGTATGTATGTCCGGTTGTCCCGTGTGACTATCCAGTCAAGTCTATGAAGACAAAGCCAATGGTGAGAAATCAGTATTGGTCTTTGGTCAATTAAAGCTATTGTTTTGCAGTCCTCATACCATCGAGGCCTCATCAGAGTTCTAATCCATGAGTACTAGAAACCCACACAGTCCCAAATGCACTCTAATTTACTATTTATTGATACTTTGGAGCCTATTCGATGAACCAATTATAGTTCCCAAACTAAGTATGTCGATTTTATCTGTTTCCCCTTTCAATCTTCCAAACATACTCACCCACTGTTGTCACTACCGTAAGCGAATACAAAAAGGATGTGGCGAAATTCCATTCAAATTGTTGTTGCTGCTGTTGTAATTGCCATTGACGTTGTCTTGCCGCTTGTAACTGCCAGTAACGTTCACGATGTTGCATCTGCTGTTGTTGTCTGTGTTGTTGTTGTTGTCCTTCTTTGTGTCCTTCATTGCCGTAATGTTTACTTGTTGTCGGTTCCATGCTATGATAATCAAATGGTTGTTGTTGCTGTCTTGAATGTGCATCACGCAATTCGGTTGTTGTTGTTCCAATTGCTGCATCAACGTTGCCACCATTCGCTATCGCCGGTGAGAGTGTTAAATCCATGACAAGTCGTTTGACTAATTGATCCTGAAATTTATTAATCTCCAAGGCAGCCAATCTGTAAAGAAAAAGAGAGTGTGTGTGTGTGTGTGTGTACATATGTGTGCGGATGAGTAATGTTGAAGGAGTTTGCGTAATATAAAGCGATTGTAGGCGATAAAATGAAATTGTATTTAATTTAATCGCATTAAATTTAATTTAATTACTTTTGATAAGTTCAAAATGCAATGCAATTAGGGTCAAGCGCTTTTAGTTAGTTGTACAAATTGTATTAAACTTTAAGCATCTATTATGATTGACCTTAATTGGTAGTTTACTGGATTACTTCAACATGCCAATAATATAAATATTCTAGTATATATACAAAAATAAGCAGGAAATTTGTGCAATTTCAAGTATTTTCCATTTCTGTCTGAAATCAAATTGAAAAAAGAATAGTTTTCGTATTAGACTATTTTAAATATTTAATATTTATTTGTTATTTCAATTCATTTCGTTTAATTTGAATTTATATTATTCATGTTATCTTATTCTATTTTATTTTATTTTATTTTTTGTTTTTTAATTTAATTTTTTTTTTTAATTTATTTAATTTTATTTTATTTTATTAATTTTATTTCATTTTATTTTATTTTATTTTATTTTATTTGATTTTATTTTATTTTATTTTAGATTATTTAATTTTTTTTAATTTAATTTATTTTAATTTATGCCATTTTATTTAATTTAGTTTTTTTAATTTAATTTTTGGTTTTTAACTTAAATTATTTTATTTTAATTTATTTCATTTTATTTTATTTTATTAATTTTATTGTATTTTATTTTATTTTATTTTTTAATTTATTTTATTTAATTTTTTTCGTTTTGTTTTATTTTATTTTATGTTATTTTTTTATTATTTTTAGTGTTTTTTTATTTTATTTTATTTTGTTTTACTTTATTTTATTTTATTTTATTTTAGATTATTTAATTTATATATTTTAATTTTTTAAATTAATTTATTTTATTTTATTTTATTCTATTTTATTTTATGCCACATTATTTTATTTTATTTAGTTTTTTTAATTTTATTCTACTTTATTTTATTTTATTTTATTTTATTTTATTTTATTTTATTTTATTTTATTTTATTTTATTTTATTTTATTTTATTTTATTTTATTTTATTCTATTTTATTTTATGCCACATTATTTTATTTTATTTAGTTTTTTTAATTTTATTCTACTTTATTTTATTTTATTTTATTTTATTTTATTTTATTTTATTTTATTTTATTTTATTTTATTTTATTTTATTTTATTTTATTTTATTTTATTTTATTTTATTTTATTTTATTTTATTTTATTTTATTTTATTTTATTTTATTTTATTTTATTTTATTTTATTTTATTTTATTTTATTTTATTTTATTTTATTTTATTTTATTTTATTTTATTTTATTTTATTTTATTTTATTTTATTTTATTTTATTTTATTTTATTTTATTTTATTTTATTTTATTTTATTTTATTTTATTTTATTTTATTTTATTTTATTTTATTTTATTTTATTTTATTTTATTTTATTTTATTTTATTTTATTTTATTTTATTTTATTTTATTTTATTTTATTTTATTTTATTTTATTTTATTTTATTTTATTTTATTTTATTTTATTTTATTTTATTTTATTTTATTTTATTTTATTTTATTTTATTTTATTTTATTTTATTTTATTTTATTTTATTTTATTTTATTTTATTTTATTTTATTTTATTTTATTTTATTTTATTTTATTTTATTTTATTTTATTTTATTTTATTTTATTTTATTTTATTTTATTTTATTTTATTTTATTTTATTTTATTTTATTTTATTTTATTTTATTTTATTTTATTTTATTTTATTTTATTTTATTTTATTTTATTTTATTTTATTTTATTTTATTTTATTTTATTTTATTTTATTTTATTTTATTTTATTTTATTTTATTTTATTTTATTTTATTTTATTTTATTTTATTTTATTTTATTTTATTTTATTTTATTTTATTTTATTTTATTTTATTTTATTTTATTTTATTTTATTTTATTTTATTTTATTTTATTTTATTTTATTTTATTTTATTTTATTTTATTTTATTTTATTTTATTTTATTTTATTTTATTTTATTTTATTTTATTTTATTTTATTTTATTTTATTTTATTTTATTTTATTTTATTTTATTTTATTTTATTTTATTTTATTTTATTTTATTTTATTTTATTTTATTTTATTTTATTTTATTTTATTTTATTTTATTTTATTTTATTTTATTTTATTTTATTTTATTTTATTTTATTTTATTTTATTTTATTTTATTTTATTTTATTTTATTTTATTTTATTTTATTTTATTTTATTTTATTTTATTTTATTTTATTTTATTTTATTTTATTTTATTTTATTTTATTTTATTTTATTTTATTTTATTTTATTTTATTTTATTTTATTTTATTTTATTTTATTTTATTTTATTTTATTTTATTTTATTTTATTTTATTTTATTTTATTTTATTTTATTTTATTTTATTTTATTTTATTTTATTTTATTTTATTTTATTTTATTTTATTTTATTTTATTTTATTTTATTTTATTTTATTTTATTTTATTTTATTTTATTTTATTTTATTTTATTTTATTTTATTTTATTTTATTTTATTTTATTTTATTTTATTTTATTTTATTTTATTTTGTTTTATTTTGTTTTATTTTATTTTATTTTATTTTATTTTATTTTTTTTTTTTTATTGTATTTTATTTTATTTTATTTTATTTCTTTTTTACTTTATTTTAATTTAGTTTATTTTATTTTATTTTATTTATTTTAGTAAACCCTACCCAATATTCCAAAAGACCTTTTAGGGGTGGAGCTCTGCCCGCCAAGTAGTGAGCCATAAGAACAAGAAGTCAAACGGGAGAAAGAACGTTTGAAGGCTTCAAGCATGAAGCATGGAAAGGCTCACAGGTTATTCTTTTTTCGGTGTATAGCTCAGACATCTTTTAGGGCTTTTGAGATGTGAATATCTACTTGAATAAGGTACTCCGCTCGAATGATTGGTCCAGTGGTCTACAGTTACCATCTGCTGAGCTTACCTAATTACTATTCCAAGCTCCCAAGTTCGAACACAAGGAAGCGGGAATGCGACAAACTCTTTTCACAATTCACATAACTACCGCAAGCACTGCAACCTAATTCAACTACTGATAACTATGCGCTTGTATGTACATATATATGTATGTTTGTGTGTATGACACATGAGTGCCCTACTTCTATGTTTACCTCTCACACATAATTACTCACTTGGTCCAATTCTCCTTGTAGAGTATATTCAATGAAACCGTTATATCCCAAATATTCTCCACCGTACGCTGCAATGCCACATTCTCACCACCCCAAGCGCCACCAGCCGCCCCAGCCATTTCATAATCCACATCTCCATAACCATAACCATCTACATTTACCATGCCAGCACCAGCACCTGCACCTGCTCTAACACCCTCACCGATGACACCGGGCTCCAACTCAATATCTGCGCTGTTAATGTCATTGCCAATGGCCAAGGCAGCCGCACGATAGGCTTGCGCCTCTACAAGCATCGCTTGTCGCATCGTGGCATATGTAGCCTTGGCTGGTGCTGAGGCTGCAACGGCGGGCTCGTCATTTGGCTGTTGTAGTTGTAGCAGCATGTTGTTGGAAGTCGGCCGCAACTTGCTGGCATGCCTGTTGTCAATGTATGTTTCCGTTTCGTCCGCTTTTGTTGCCGTCACATCAAAGTATGCCACTGCATGTTCGGTGCTGTTTACCATCGTCGCGTGCCACATTGTTTGGGGCGTGTTCATGTGGAAGTTGTTAGTACTACTACTACTGCTGCTAGTCATGCCACTTTCGTGGTGCGGTTGGTTGCTAGCCACAGCAGCAGCAGCGCCTTGCAACTGTTCACCTACTCCGCCGCCTCCGCCACCTCCTTCTACTCCATCTGCTGTTGTGGTTGTCAGATCCAATAACGGTTCACTGGATTTGTATAACTTTGAATGTGCGCCGGTAAAACTGGCTTGCGGTTTCGGCTTCGGTTGTTGTTGTTGTGTCGATATGTATACATTTTGTGCGTATGACCAGGCATTTGGATCACTGACAACACCCGCTGCACTGCCACCATCACCGGAAGTTTCAATGGTGAGGAATAGAAATGAACCTGTGGCAAAGAAGAAAAGGAAATGTAATTGAACTTTTGGAAATTTTCAGAGTAATGTAATGGGATTTTGAAAATATTCTGAAAATGAAACGATAAAAAAAGAGATAGAGCCTTCTCTGAACTGGAAAGGGCCGAACTTTCAGAGGGAGAGGGAGAGGGAGAGGGAGAGGGAGAGGGAGAGGGAGAGGGAGAGGGAGAGGGAGAGGGAGAGGGAGAGGGAGAGGGAGAGGGAGAGGGAGAGGGAGAGGGAGAGGGAGAGGGAGAGGGAGAGGGAGAGGGAGAGGGAGAGGGAGAGGGAGAGGGAGAGGGAGAGGGAGAGGGAGAGGGAGAGGGATCGAAAGATAACGGTTCGCTTCCACATTTCTAGGGATTTGAAAAACGTGCTCAAAAGTTGAACTGTAATTGAGATCCATCGTGAGCTGGATGTAAGTAATGGAAGAAACCTCCTCCCCTCTACAGGAGAATCCGGTTTCCCTTCATATTTTTTGAATACATTAACAACTACTGAGAAAGGCTTGCCTGTACGGAGCTCGATTCCAACTCTATCTTGATTGCCACTAACTCCGCATTCTTTGACCATCGCTAAAGTCTCTAAAGAGGGTGAGGGTGTGATTCTTGAGTAAAGTATCTCATCATGTCCATCATGAACGATGAGCGTACCACGTACTAAGCTCATAAATTTGATCTTGCACGATTCGCCTTATGGCACTTACACTTTACTGGATCGTCGAGAATCAATCAAGCTCATCCAAAAATACTTAGTAGAGTCATCTTTCGTTCTCTTTCTGAACTTAAGACTCCATTTAATACCAAATAAAACTGACATCGCACATCAGACAATCAACCCACATGTTACTGAGACCCTCTTGTTATTAGATGCCCTCTCAGCGAACTACCCTCGAAATCTGCACTCGTTTGTCCGCCTCCCCCACACTTTGCATTCCCACTTACAGAAATTATGTTTTCAAATTCTTACAAAAGGTCGTTATCAAAAAAATTTCCGAAAATACGCGCGAAACTCATTGATTTATGAAATTAGAAAGTGCAAATAAAAGCAAAAGGCAAAAAAAAATTACGTAAAGAAAAAACGAAACCAACAAAAATATCTAACGAGACATACTCACCAATGAGCAGATAACCCAGCAGCAGCGTACAAATACCCAAATTGGCAAACAATGCAGGCCAAAAAGTCAACGCGGGCAATTGCTGCTTATCGCCAGAATCCAACTCACACCCAACGCCTGCTTTAGCATCAGCCGCACCACCACCACCTTCACCGCCACCAAAGCAACCGCAAAAGTTGTCGCGTTGTGGTCCCACGGACTGCTGTTTGTGTGGACTATTCATATTGCTACCTTTGCTGCCGCTGCCAGTGCCACTGCCAACAATGCTGAGATTGCCAGGCGTGTGGCTAATTTTTAGAATTGTTGGCGCGCCGATGGACTTGGAGGTGGCGGTGGTGCTGGTACTGGTGCTGGTGGTGGTTGGTGCGGGTGCGACATAAGCATCCATGCTCGCCAACATTTTTGCACCAGTGCCAGCGACGACGCCATCTAAACTTGCTACCGACACATAGCGATACAATTCATTGCCAGCAACAATAGAGGCGCCGCTTGTTCGCCCTCCGTTTGCTGCACAAAATTCTCTTGCAGCTGCTGTTTCGCCATAGTTCTCATCTATTTCACTCGCATTGACATTATTACTGTTGTTGCTTTCGTATTTATATACGGATGTTGTTGTTGTTGCTGCAGCTGTTGTTGCTGTTGTTGGGGCCGATGTTCCGCCTGTTTCGAATCCGTGATAATTTGTATGGTCAAGGGACGTACAAGTGTTGGTAAGCAATTTGTGCTGTTGTTGGTGTTGTTGCTGCTGCAGCTGCTGCTGTTCAATGGGTGTAGCTGCTGGCAGTGATAATTTCTCGTTCATTGAGTTTGAAATTTTTTCACTTTTTTTTTTTTTGGTTTCTTTCTAATTTTTTTTTGTTGTGTTGATGCGTGTACTTTGCTGTTTTGCTCTCACTTTTTGTTCGCGCTGTTTTCTAGCTTTTGCTTTCCCTTTTTTGTGTTTAGTGATTTTTAAGCGAAATCTCAATTCATTGTGTTGCTTTGCGTTGGCGTTGATTTTTCTATTTTTTCTTTACTTTTTGCAGGATTTCCTTCACTCATTTTTTCTTTATTTATTTGTTTTTCTTTTCCTTAATTTTTTTTTTTTTTGGTTTTTATTTTTCTTTTTTTTTTAGATTTCTATTGGCACGTTTCTAAATTCTCGGAATTGCGTCTTTAAGGATTTCTCTGGTTTTTTTTTCGGTTTTCTTTTTAGTGTCCTACATTTTTTTAGATTATGCTTTGTTATGTTTTGCCATGCTATGGCCTAATTTGCTTTACTTGTTTAATATTTTAGGAATTTTTTTAATTTATTAAATTTTTTATTATTACTTTTTTCTTTGCTTCTTTCAACTTAGTCATTTTATTTTTCAGAAATTATAATTTCTTTTTCATTTCAGTTTCTTTTCAATTCCGGTAAGATTTTACTCAATTCAAAAAAATGTTTGCGGAAGACCTATGGTGCTAAGACCTATGGTGCTTGGTATAGACAGATGCCAGTTCACACCCGCCGGTCGAAACAGATGAAGAGGAACACCTTCACTCCCTAGAAAAGATCAGAAGAAAAAGTTGCTGGCTTCACACTGAAAAAAAAAAACAAAAAATGAAATAAAATAGATAAGGTACAATAATTAATTTATTTTATTAATATTATTATTATTACTATAAGCATGCAGCGCCACCATGCCACAAGCGAGGAGAGCCAGTAGAAAAAAGCCAGTATACCAGTATTCCGAAGAAATAACTATGCTGAGACTAACATATCTAACTACTGACTACACAAAGACTGTACATACACACGCGCAAGATATAAAGAATCCACGAGAGGGGCAGCAGACTAGGGCAAATCTGCAAAAAAGGCACTAAATCCTCTATGATTGAACTGTAGGGAGATACAGTTATACATATGTATATGTATATAATTAGCACTTTGTAACCACTGAAGTGATTTTCGGACAAGTTCCTCTTTCAATTTGTGGTATCGTGAGCGCTATGGTTACGGATACGGATACGGTTACGAATACGGTTAAGGATACGGTTACGGATATGGTAATAGTTGCTGGTACGATTACTGGTACGGTTACTGATACGGATACGGTTAGTGGTATGGTTACGATTACTGGTACGGTTACGGTTACTGGTACGGTTACAGTTGCTGGTACGGTTACGGTTACTGGTACGGTTACAGTTGCTGGTACGGTTACGGTTACCGGTAAGGTTACGGTTACTGGCGCGGTTACGGTTGCTGGTACGGTTACGGTTACTGGTACGGTTACGGTTACTGGTATGGTTACGGTTACTGATTACGATAGCTGATTACAATAACTGGTACGATTACTGGTACGGTTACGAATACGGTTACTAACATAGTAAACATTCTCTTCCCTACACTCGAAGAATACACCGATAGAGGCACCGAGAGAAGCAAGTTAATCAAATCCCACCACCTTTCACCGAAGAAGAGCTCCTTGCCGCCGCAGTATGGTAAAAAAACACGTCCGTGCGCGACGAAGTACCGACTGAAGTACTTAATGAAATTTCCTTCTCTTAAAGACGTGTAATAGGTGCCCTCACGATAGAGATATTTCCGAAAAGATTGTTAAATTAACACCTAGGCTTAATCACCAAAAGAAAAGTCAATCTCGATTCCTTCTCATCGTGCAGACCATAACGCATGTTCGACACAGCGAGAAAACTCCACCGAAGGCTCCTAAAATCTCGCCTGGCTGATGATATCGAAGACTCTGGCGGAACATCCGCAAGACAATATGGTTTACAGCCCGGAAAGTGCACGGTAGGAGCCATAGAGGAAGTTAGCAAAAATGTAGCAGAGGCGCGGATACCAATACTTCGGAAAAATGCTCGTATTAGACATGCTAGACGTCAGATGCGCCTTCAACAGCACCAGATGACAGACTTTACATGCGCTCTACAAGCAAAGTTTCAAATTCCGGCTTACTGAAGTAAGATTGCACACAGCTACCATAACAAAATTGGTAAAACGACCAGGCGGCGTGATAGGTATTTTCGAAAATACCTACACAAGTTGAGTAAAGGTCACGAACCATCACGTATTTGTGGCGACAGCGCTGAAGAGCACACCTTTTCCCAATGCTGAAAACGGAAGAAAAAAATAGACTTTCTGTGAGAAGAGGTTGAAAACTCACAGGAGAAAACATTGCCTGCCTGCCGATAACCAAGAACGAAACATGGAAAACGTGTCTTAAAATTAAAAAAAAAAAAATTCTCAATTTTTTTTTCCTTTTCTTTGGTAAAATTCCCTAAGTAATTAAATTTTTGCCCCTTAACGCTTCTGCTTTAATACAAGTTTTTCTTCCAAATACCTCGCCACAAGCGCAAAATAAAATTTTCCAACCTTCGCTTTCTATTAACTTAAAATCACAAAATTTGCTTTTTGGTCAAAGTTGCCGCGACCGCCTGCTTTTTGTGCTGCTAATTCTAATTATTTTCATGCTTTTGTTGTTGGGCTACTGGAAATTTCTTTTCCCACACCCTCGCAGCTCATTTTCACTTGATCTTGTGTTTGCTGAACACTTTTGCTCACTTTTGCTGTGTTGTGTTCTTCCTTCAATTGTTGGCGCTCTCCACATATTGATTAATGCCTCGGGTTTGTATTGAAGGTTTTTAAATTATTTTGTTTCTCTTGTTTGTTTTATTGTTTATTCAGCTTATTTTTTTCATTTCAACTCATTTTTTTTTTTGTTTTCCGGAAGCTTTTCTTATTGATTGATACGGGTGTTCCAAGAAGGGGTACTTTTTCAATAGCCTTTTTTTTGGCAGATCACGCGTGACTCTTGTCAAGCTGTCATGTATTGCTTGGCAAAGACTTACACTTAAACAATCCTTACAAATCGCTCAACTTATGGTCAATATAGTCAGCCTACTGAGCGTACTATTCGCAACACTATCACCCATCTTATGACTTCATACCAAGTTTTACAGATCGATGTGGTGCAATAGTAGTAACTGATGACTACTTTAGATACGAATTCCCAGCAGGGAAGAATGGACAGATGATTACAATACTCCAAGGGATAGTCTGGAAATATACACGGACTGGTTGGCGGAGGTGTCTTCTCAGAAAAACCTCCAATGGAACTCTCGTTCAGGCTACCTGACCATTGCTGTGTTTTCCAGGCGGAGATATCTGCTATCATGGAAGCTGCAAAGCAAATTGGAGCCAGTTTTAAGGATAAAGATGTCTTCATTTTCATCGGTAGTCAGGTAGCAATAAAAGGGCTCTGGCACTGGGCTCGCTTACGCTAAACTCCAAATTAGGGCTGAGCTCTCGCCGACGTCTACAAGAGATGGCCAAATAGAACAGACTGTCTCTCAAAGGGATACCAAGGGAAATTGTAAAACGGACGAGGTACGACCAAGCAGATTCTTCTGGATAAAGAACGCATTGGTATAGCTTTCACTAGATGCAAACTGCTTTTGAAGATATTCTTTTATGAACAAGCCGCTACAAGGTGTTATGACATTACAACCTGCCGCATAACCAGGCACACATGGCCGATATGGTATTAGAATAGATCACGAGATATGTATTCCTTAGAATGAGGTGATATCTCCAAAGTTATAGGAGTTCTGACTGGCCACTGAAGGCCTGAGGGGTCTAATAGGACGCCACGCAGAAAGACTAGGGGCTCCCTATAGAAGATGCTGCAGAAGCTGCAAGGAGAATAAAGAGGAGGATACAATCACTCATCTCTTATGCGACTGTCTTCTTTGAGCAGGGCGAGGTTTCGTAATTATTAGATCCTAATGAGATTCATTAGAGAATCATAATGGATGAAGGATGAAACCTGATGGTTTAAGTTTTTTTGATATCACAATGGGCCTAAGTCAGGCCTAAGTGAATCCGACTTGACAGCTCGTTAGCCACTGCAACCTAACCTAACCTATCACCCATGTGGAGACCCAGCATTTCTAATCGGATAATATTTGACCGAACAGACACCGTTCATCACGCCGTGAGGAAACTGCAGCGGCCGTAGCTGAGAGTGTATACGAAGACCTTGGTGAGTCAATTCGGCGACGTTTGCAGCTACTCGGAACTCTTAAACTGAAAGCTTACAAAATACAACTTTTCTAAGAACTGAAGCCGCTTGACCTCCTGGGCTCTTGAGAAATTCCAAAAGAAGATCCGACGTTTTCGCCCCACAATGAGGCTCCTTTGTGGCTCAATGGTTATCTAAATAAGCAAAATTGCCACATTTGGGACGAAGTGCAACCAGAAGAGATTCAAGAGCTACCATTTCATCCAGAAAAAACAACGGTTTGTTGTGGTCGAATCATCAGTTCATATTTCTTCAAAAATGATGCCGTCAATGGCGACTCTTATCGCGCCAGGATAACAGATTATTTAATGCCTGAAATTGAAGCTTGTCATATCGGTGACATTTGGTTTCAGCAAGATGGAGCCACTTCCCACACATCGCATCAATCAATGGATTTATTGAGAGAACACTTCGGTGTGCAGATATATTCACGTTTTGGGCCGGTCAATTGGCACCCAAGATCGTGTGATATAACACCATTAGACTCTTTCCTGTGGGGACATGTAAAGTCTAAAGTCTAAGCAGATAATCCCGCTTCGATACAGGCCTTGGAGCAAAACATCACGCGTATCATTCGCCAGTTACCAGTCAGAATGCTGGAACGAGTCATCGAACATTGAACTCAACGGATGGATCATATGAAACGTATACGCGGCCAACATTTGAAAGAGAAATTTTTCAAAAGATAAATCCCAAAGAATATTCTTTTGAATGATAATAAACATTTCCCAATAAATTTGAATTTTCTGGCTTTTTTCTTTAAGGAAGTAGGGAACCTCGAAATTGAAAACCAGCTTTCGTCAAGTTATAGCTGAGTTACCGCCGAATATGTGCCAAAAAGTCGTCGAAAATTACTTCGAACGCATTGAAGCTTGCAAAATTAAATTATTTAAATTATATTTTTATATTTTCCTTATATTTTTCGCCTAAAAATTCTGAATTAACTAGGTGAAAAAAAATTATTAAAAAACTAGAAAATATTTAAGCATTATGAACTTTAAATCAGTTTTGGTAAGAAGAAATATTTTTTTTTAACTAACTCAAACTGTTTAAAGTTTAATCTTCATATTTTGCCTCCTCTCCACTCCATGACCCTCCGTCGCTATAACATTTTAATACATTTGTAAATATTTACATAGCACCTTAGCACCTTGAATATACGAGTAGATAACTAAGCACATACCACTACATATTAAGTTAAGTTAAGTAGTAGAGGTAGAAGAACAGTGGTATGTAAAGTGAAGTGAAGTTCAACAACTTGTTGCCCTGACAACTTGTGTTCGAAAGAGCCGTACATATACGAGTATACGCGCCTCAATGGTTGCCGGCCAGCTAGTCTTTCCATTGGGTAGACACTCTTGCCTTTGCTGCACATAATTCCCTTGTTTTTTTTTTTTTTTGTTTTTTTGCTACTCTTTGTTACTTTCAACTACAAACATTCTTCAACAAACTTACAACTAAATCCCAGGCATCATCAACGCTTAGAGGCATGGCTGAGGCGCTGACAACGCGTTGCACAGCGTGGCAAGGCTTTGCTAAGAAGTTTCTAAGCAAACACGGATATGTGTGTACGTATATGTATATACAATACATTTACTTGTACTTTTAGTGTAAATAAAGGCCAGTATAAGGGAGACTTCCGCTGTCTCTACACTCATTTTTCCACTATTTTTTAAATCCTTTTTCTTTTAAATTTTATTATCCTTTACATACCTTCCTTAGCAGCCACTGATAGCAGAAGCACACACTCAACTCTATGGTACGTATGCATTTCTTAACCTGTCCATTAACCATCTATTATCCAGCTTAGCGCTTAGATTTTCTACAAAAATTGTTGCGTATACGCACTGTTGGTCCACGTTCGCATGGCATGGATTATATCAAACTTCCTTGAATGAGACGAATAGATTAAATGGAGAAATATAAGGATTGGAACCCAATTTTGGGTGGGCGTGGCACTATCCACTTTACGATTTTGGTCTTTGAAGAATTAATCAACAAAACTCAACCAAACTAGGTAGGTATCCTACTTCTAAATTCAGGTTAAAGCCTACCTACACGTAGGTTCAGTGATAGACGTTCTTCCACTTTTAATCGATTTGTGTTCTAATTTTCATAATTTTGACAACTTCAATTATTGACACGGAGTGAGTTTTGAAACCCGGTCTTGTATTACTTAATGCTTTGATATTTTTCCACCCAGCGCTGACCATATCTGCTTAGCCATGCTACGCTTAACCTCACTCAACCATCAGATGCTTGCTTTTGGAAAGGGTTTGCCATGAGCAGAAGCTCACTCGCGTCGTTAATTATAGTTAGAGAGGAGTTTTCAGGTATGTCTCTGTGTCCGGGTATCGAGATCACAGTCGTGCGTATTTCCTCAAGAGACTTTTGAGTGGAAATATTGTTTATTGCGGAGGTCTAATGGCACTTGGCTGTCAGAATATAAAATAATTGATTGCCTGGATACCGTAGATTTGGGTAGCAATTCGACGGCTTTCTTGATTGCAAGAAGTTTTGCGTCGCGCTGTTCTGGTAGTCTTCTTCACATAAATTTTATATTATTTGAGAGCATCAAGTTTTCTTTGTCATCGAATTGTGACTTATCTATCAACCACGAATCCCTCTCTAAAAGCATCCGGTTATTACGAAGATTATTAAGCTTATTGAGATGCTCTTTGGATGGGCTAAAGACTTAGTTTTCTTCTTCTCAGTCAGTCTGTCTGGTTAATTTTAAGATTTCCATGTATTTTGTTGGCAGTTTTGAGGAGATATAAGATTACATTGTAGAAACTTAATGGCAGCTTGGCTATCAGAGTATATTATATAGGTTGAACTACCATTGCAGTGATTAGTTCTGCTTGAAAGACGCCGATGTGGCCGGAAAGTCACTTACTCATGTCGATTATGTGTGATATTTGGTGAGCTCCACCACCCATCCAGAGCTTAGATCGGTTTTTACATCAGATTTATTCTGATGGATAATGTGCATCCTCAAAGATGCCGTAAAACGTCTACCAAAGACGATATTGCTGCTTTGGAGCAGAGTAGCAAAGAAGACGCCAACGAGTTCTTCTACGATTAGTTCATATTTGAAAAATGTCAACAGTCAATGGAAAACGCTATAGAGCTATGAATACTGACTTTTCGAGACCTAAATTAGAGGATATTGGCTCCAATAAGACGGCGCTACATGCCATACAGCCAACGAGACAATGAATTTATTAAATGAAACTTATGATGAAGGCGTTATATCGCATCCCCGAGTGGTTAGCATGGCGTAGTGCCATTTGGAAAATTAGGGTTCGAGTACTGGTTCGATCAACATCTAAAATTATGGAAAATTAATTTTTCTAACGACACTCCTCCGAGTGTATTTCTGACATGAAATAAAGTCTCTTCATAAAAAACCATCAGCCGTTCTGTGGCGGCTTAGTATAAACCGTAGATCACTCTATTTGTTGGTAGAACACCAAGGCGAATACAACAAACTGAAGGAGGAGCTCTGCCGAACATCGCTTCAGCAATTACAAAGCGCCAATTATATGTAATATATTTGACAGATATTTTCATAACACTCCCCCAAAATGTCTTAAATCTATATACTTATATATATATAAGTAAAATAAATTGAAATGTATTTCAAGCAAAGTTAAGTCATCTATGTAACTGTTGTTATCTCGATTTATCAGCTTTTGCACTTAACGAACTCACAAGTCGGCGCTTAAGTCAAACATAGATATATATGTATCATATGTACGATGTATATGAGCAGTCAGAAGTTATATGTATATTGATGTGCATTAGATGGGAAAGAGAAATAAGGACTTTTAGATATACCATACATATACATACATAATGCATACTCGTATATAAATATTAAATGCATATATAGAGACCTCTAGGAGACCTCTATTATATGCTTATTCTTTACTTAACTTTGCAGCAAAGTTTATAATACATATTCAGTTGTATATATTTGTATGTATGCCAGTTCACAAACACTATTCATACGGTCTGTATGCAGGCAGTTGCCAGCCCATTGTAACCCTTAAGTAGTTTTATTGGTAGAACCAATGGTATGTATGTATATATGTATATTGTGCTATTGTACTTTATGAGCAACATGTGTAAAACAAGCCAACAACAACAACAACCTTTTAAAACAACAACAAGACAAATATTCGTGTAGAAAGAAGTAGTATTTTACGGAAATTTTAAGATTCAACAACAACAAAGACAAATGAAATTGATAAGCAAATTAAATTTAAATTGTAAAATTGTTTTTACTTTAAAAGACAACAACTTTTTTTCAAACTTTTTATTTTGCCAATTTTTTGGAATTTTTTTCCTTTGGGAATTGACATTTTTAAGGTATGCGGCTTGTTAAAAGAACAAATGGAGGCCCCTACTGCCTCCGAGGGGTCGATGGAGTTTCGCGAGATTTTTTTTATTCCATATCAGAAATACTCTCGGAGAGCTTGATATCCCCTGCCGAGGGGCGATCGCAATTAATTTTCTATAATTTTGAGTATAGGTCGAACCAGTCGAACTCTGGACTTTAGATTGGTATATGTATGTTACATCTAGTCAATTCGGGTTAGATATCTATCGATGACACCCAACAAAGCCAAGTTCCTCTTCTCTTCTGCTTTTCGGCTATTATTCTCTTTATTTGGCTTAAGATGGAGACACCAAGGGAAGATAGCTCCTTCGCCCATCTGTTCTTTTCAACATAGTGGAGATCCTCCTCATCCTTTGCTTCCTACGACGGGTACTACATCAAATAAGTTGATTAATCAAAGGTTGTCATCGTCCAGGCCTCCACACCATACAGTATTGATGAGAGTATTGAAGTGCTCGAAGGGTTTTGGTACTCTCAGCATGTTTTTTTTCCAATAGAGTGGAGATTTTCTTGTTATCTTTGAGCTCTGCTAATGTTGGCAACTCGCGTAGCTTATTGATCCATTATTTGGGTTATCTGATATTAAATTTGCTAATACCTATGCGGCAAGCGTGGTTCCTTTCTAGTTCTATCGTATTTTCCTTCAAGATCAGATTTTCGTTACATCAAAGCTGTCTATACAGTCAGCTAAGGTTCTAGGCGTACTGATACTCAGATCTTTTTCGTGGTTTTTGCTATGATGAACTCGGTATTATCGCTGTGGCTTGAGTGCCGGATATCGTGGTGAATGGATGAGAAGGTGTTTTCGCTGAAGCAAATTCGGTCACCTGTCTGATGGATTTTTCGATTTCTCTCAGACGCACCCCTCGGTCGGTTGGGCGGCAGGCGGGTAACGCTGGGTTCATCGTGAAAAAAATTATAATATATAATATATGTATCCGACAGATGTCACCTCTTTCACCTACTAAATTACTTGAAATTAAAAACCTTTTGTATTAGCATTTGGTAATTTGCCCAATGTTCTCATGACTTTATCTCTTACTCTTCAGCTCAGCAGACACAGTTGCACAGCGGCGGTACGGTTGGTAAGTCATTGCGCCATGCTGTGCTGCCACATATCACATTACATGCTCAGCGAATAGAGCCAAGTGAAATTACACGTACATACATATGTGTATGTGTTAGCGACATTATAACATAAAAGTGTTTAGTTCCAAATCTAAAGAAATATGACCAAGACCGCAACAGCACTTTCCTCTCCTCCACCTCATCCCTACAATGTTCTTTGTCTGCCAAGGAAAGCATAGAAATAATACAAAATCAAGACAAGTGGCGGCAAATGAGAGCAAAGCAAAAGAAAGGCAGACAAGTGTGTTTGTGCAGAGAAGGAGGAAGCCAAGCGGAGAGAGACTCGAAAAATGGTAGATTTTTGAATTGTAAAAGCAAAGTGCATTGCATTGAAATCACACATGCACAAGCAGGTGTGTGTGTGTGTGTGTGTGTGATGGAAAGCTCTAAGTAAAGTGGTAAAGAACCGCAACGCTTACGAGACGGTTTGCCGCGACGCGCATCTAAAACAACAAACAATATTTAAAGTGCACTCAACTGGCGACGTCGGCGACGGTCTCAGCAACAATGACGATGATGAAAAGCAAAGTGGCAAGCAAAAAGTTTTGAATTTAGCAAAAATTTGCATGTGCACACATGTGAGTTGGAGATATGCACACTATTATGAAATACATAAAAGTATTTAAAAATAACTTATTAATATACATATATACATTAGGGCATTTTATTTTATTTTATTTTATTACATTGTATTATATTACATTTCATTTTATACAGTTTTATTTAAATCCATTTTAATTTTTCCTACTTTGGTTTATTTTATTTAATTTTATTTTATTTTTATTTTATTTCATTTTACTCTATTTTATTTTATTTTATTTTTTTATTTAATTTTCTTTTTTTTTACATTTCTTTATTTTATGTTAATTTATTTTTTTTTATTTTATTATTTTCTTCTTTCATTTTTATTTCTTCTACTTTAGTTCATTTTTTGTTTTTTTTTTAATTTAATTTTATATTTTTTTTCATTTTACTTGATTCCATTTTATTTTATTTTATTTTAATTTATTTTTCTTTTAGTTTTATTTTATTTTCTTTTATTTTACATTATTTTATTTTATTTCCTTTAATTTAATCTATTTTGTTTTATTTTATTTTATTTATTTTATTTTATTTTATTTTATTTTATTTTACTTCCTTTTACCTTAATTTATGATTATCTATATTTTTTTATTTTATTTTAATTTGTTTATTTTATTTTATTTTATTTTATTTGATTTCATTTGATTTTATTTTATTTTATTTTATTTTATTTTATTTTATTTTATTTTATTTTATTTTATTTTATTTTATTTTATTTTATTTTATTTTATTTTATTTTATTTTATTTTATTTTATTTTAGTTTATTACATTGCATTATATTACATTTCATTT
>JAWMAG010000003.1:21645000-21652500 GCA_037013455.1 Ceratitis rosa | reverse complement strand
TATTACATACATGCATTTGTAGTATGTATATTTTTAATTAACACTCTTTTTGACCTCAGTTACGACTTAATTGCCTTTTAAATATGTTTACCCAATGAATGTAGGCATATGCATCTGTGTAGGTATGTTTGACCAGAAAAGCATACTTTTAGGCTTCAAGGCTTAATAGCAATAAAGTTACGCACTCGCAGCAATACATATGAATGCTAAGCAAAAAAGTTTTGTTTTTTGTTAGTAAATTGTTTTACATTGCGGTTTGATTTTGGCAAATTTTTGCCCCAAAGCAATTTACAGTGTTTTTAGTTGGAAATTAATATTTTGGGCAATTTGGCTTGCGTTAATTAACAAGGCAGGAATGTCAAAAAGAAAAATTTTCCACACTTTCTCATGCCACACGTAGTTAATTGTTTTTTTGTCAAATTAAAACTAATTATTTTTTCATGTAGGCCCAAGCTAGTTACAAAAGTACTACTCTGCAAAAGAACTACTCGCCTGGTTGATATTATTTTAAACATCAGCTAGATATTTGAGTGTTAAAAAACATTTTTTCATTAACACATTACAAAAAAACTAGTTTGATACTAGTTAGTAATAAACTAATTACATACTAGTTCACAACGAACCAGTCTAACGTAAATTTATGTCAAACTAGTTTTTTAAGTCTGTATAAGAATTAAGCTTCAATCTGTTCCTCTTTTTGATTTCTGCATAACCCCACCACATACGCGCAACTATAGGGTCAACCTAAGCACATTTGGCTATAAACACCCACGATTACTGTAAACTGAGCGCTAAAAGGTACACCTCAAAGCTAGTGCTGCCACGCGAATAACTGAAAAATAATCATCAAAACTATGGTCACACCTCAAATTTCTGCGTTTTTCGACAGCCAAAAGTTTGCAAATGCCATTCGTTTTTGTTAGCTGATTTTGGAACGCAAAAGATTAAGTAATTTCAGTCAAAAGGAAAAATGTAAAAAAAAAATAGTAAACACAAATTGACAGACAGCATGCTGTGCTGAAAACAAGTTGGATAGACAACAACAAAAACTTATATGATAATACAACTAAAAATTGCTGTCCTCATTTCCATTTGGTACCGTTCAAAATGACTCTCATCACATTTGCTGCAGCAGCCAAATTTCTGGTTTGCCGTTGTAGATTTGTATTATTCGTCAATGTTTAGTTTTTGTCTCATTCTACCTTTTTAACCGTAATTTAGCACCAACTACATATGCACACAAACACTCATCTACCACTAAGTATGTGTGTACAACGCACTTAAGTGAAATTGAATTTGAAATGTACGCTTTTTGGAGGACCAACAGTGCGTATACGCAATCTAAGTGCCATGTAATTTTATAAAATTTGTGCGGGAGCACAGCCTGCGATGCGCGTATGTATGTGTGCATATGTGAGTTTGTGCAATTTTTGTGGCTTAGCAACTACCAAAATTAATGAATGTGTTGGTGTAACGGTAATGAGATTGCCGGTGGTTTTATATGTGAGAAATAAATTAGATAAAAAAATCAAATAAAGTATACTAAAATAATATAAATAAAAGAAATTAAATTAAACTAAATTAAACAATAAAACACAAATAAAAATAAAAATAAAAGTAAAAATAAAAAATACAACACAAATATAATAAAAAAATTAAAAAAACAGAATATAAAATTTATTTAAGCAAAGCAAAATGAAATTAAAAATTTTTACATATAAAAATTAAATTAAGTATATTACATTAAATAATGTAAATTTAAAAAAATATGTTAAAATAAAAAATAATGTTAAATAAAATAAAGAAAAATTTAAATAAAATAAGTTGAATTAACATATAATAGTTTACAAAAAAAATTAAAAAGATAAATAAAAATGAAGTAAAATAATATTAAGTAATTTAAATAAAATAAAAGAAAATGAAATCCAAATAAAGTAAAATAATAAAAAATAATACAAAATAAAATAAAATAAAATGAATACGAAAATAATATAATATAAAATAGTACATAAATAATAAATAAAATGTAGCAAAATAAATAAACTAATATAAAATAAAAATATAGAAAATGAAATAAAATAAGAAAAGATAAACTAAGTTGAACTAAATCATATAAATTAAAATAAAATTTAATAATATTAAAAAAAAACTAAATAAAATAAAGCAAAAATAAAATAAAATAAATCGAAATAACGAAAAATAAAATTAAAATAAATTAAATTAAAACAAAAAAAAAGATTATTTAAAATGAAAAAAATGGATTAACATGAAATAAAATCAAATAAAATGAAATAATATAATTAAATAAAATTATAAATTGAAATGAAATAAAATAAAATAAAATAAATCGAAATAACGAAAAATAAAATAAAGTTAAACAAAAAATATTATTTAAAATAAAAAAAATGGATTAACATGAAATAAAATCAAATAAAATGAAATAATATAATTAAATAAAGTTATAAATTGAAATAAAATAAAATAAAATAAAAGAAAATAAAATAAAATAAAATAAAATAAAATAAAATAAAATAAAATAAAATAAAATAAAATAAAGTAAAATAAAGTAAACAAAATTAAATTAAATTTAATGTAATAACGTAAAATAAAATAAAAAATAAAATTAAAAAAAAAAAAACAAATTAAAAAAATTAAATTTAATAAAATCAAATAGAGCAAAACAAAGTAAAAAAACATTAAAAAGTAAATTTCTTTTAGGAAAAAAATTATTATTAACCTCTCCTAAGAAACCCCGCCTACTCTTGCAGCCAAAATCCAACTTAGTACGCATGCCAATCAATTCTGAGCTCCCTCTTTACGGCTAATCCTTTAAATTTTTAATCACGCTCTAGAGTATTATGTCATAAGACTTATAAAAGGGGCATATTGTGTTTAACATAAATATGATATAGATGTAACTTTAGACAAAAAAAAAACAATAATAACAACAATAACAACAACTCAGTTCAACTTCACTTAACCACAGCCATCCGCCTTGTACTCCTCCTTCTCCTTCTCCTGCAATGACCTTTTTAGCAGGCAGTCTAATAAACTTAAGCCACAAAATGTGTTTGTAGCAAGAGAACAAGTTGGTATACAACAAAAATAACAACAACAGCAAAATGAACGCCACTAAGCTAGAGCATAGCCAACTAAGTGCGCCTGCTGTTGCGATGATGAAGGCAAAAAAAAAAGTTTTGTTTTAAACAAATTTTAAGCGACTGACAAAAGTTTTTTGCTCGAACTTTTTTGTTTTTTTTTGTATATTCGTTTTTTATTTTGCTGTGTTTCCTTTTTTTATCACTCTATGCTCGGCAAGTATGTAACTAAATTAATTTCATTGCTTTATTCAATTCGCTTTGCCGCTAGCGCATAGCCGAGCAGCATCGTCGTCAAGCAGCCAAAGTGAAGCAGCGGAAAGCGCTTGGCAGCTAACCAGCCGGAGCAGCGTCTTTTTGTTCCTTTCGTTGATTGCCAACATACTATTTATGCTATAAAATCAGCAGGACATTAACTTCGATGGCAAGAATGAAGATGAGGAGGGGGAGGGGGGGGGGGGGGGGGCAGCACAGAGTATTTAACTTGCGGCAGCAGCTATGCGTGAGAACCCAAAGGGTTACAACTGTGTGTGTCGCTGCGGTGAAAACTTTCGTTTATGCTCTCTACAAGCTTATGTATGTGTGTGGGATCCAACTCAGTTAAGCTACTAAGCGTTGTGACAATTTGAAAACGGTTTTACAAATGTCATTTCTATTCAAATTTAGCCGCAGCGACGTTTAAGCGTTTAAGAGTGCGCTGAAGCGGGTTATGCAATGAACTCCCTTCTTACGCAACACATATCTGTATGTACCATATATGTATGTATGGTACATGTCATGCCATTTAAAGGCTTTGTTCTGCCTCTTTTTTCGCTACTTTTATTTTATGCTTACATTCTTCGTCGTATTTGTTGTTTTGTTTTGAAATATTTTTAATTTTTTTTTTTTTGTTGCATTCATAGTTTCGAATTTTTTCCTTCTTGTCCTTCGTTCGTTCCTTTCGTCTTCGTGTCTTCCTCATTCCCATTGATTTTGTTACTTTTCTTGTTACTCGGTGTGGCCCAAAAGGGATTTGTGTTGATTTGAAAATATTTTCAAGCAATTTGTATGACATATATTAAATTGTTGTTGTAGTTTTGTTGTAAAGACTATAAATGTCGGCATGGGAGGCATTTTGGGTTACTTAAATTTTATTGCAGGCAGTTCCCATAAAAAAAGTTAATAAAAAAATTTTTTTTTTTTTTTATTTCTTTGTTTTGTAAACTCAGATTAAGGGTTAAATAGAGAACTAACGGTTTTTTTGTTTACCAAAACCTGTTTTAGGTATATATGGAAAATTTTGAAATACTTTGGCTGAGCTCCGGTCACCTAGGGTTGCAGGTTGGTGGAAACACCCCCTGATCAAGAGCATCTGGAGAGAAGGAATCGGCTTAAAAGACCTGAAACGTGCTATGAATCATCAGCGACGAGGTGTTTAGATAAAACCTAGAAATAAGTATACACAACCCCTCACTTGGGCTGCCTCGAGGGATTACCTAGTCAGGAGAGGAAGGTAACAAAACTAGGTGGGACAACCCCTAAGCCAGCGCTCATCATAATTGCGACCAGTAATATACTGATTAGGGCATACTAGACAAATTATATGAATTTGGTAGCTTTTGAGCTAGTGAGGGTACTATTCTGTCACCTAAGTAAATAAAGTGACACCTGTTTGAAATGGCACAAATGTGAAAAACCGAATACTAAATACCAAATACCAAATTTGAAAAACCGAATATTTATTACCAAATACCAAATTAGAAATAGCAAACACTAAATACCAAATTTGAAAAACCGTATACAAAATGCCAAATACCAAATTATAAACAACAAGCACCAGTCATCTAAACCCAAAATATCAAACAACTACCGAAACAAGTACCGAATACCAAACACTAAGTAGCAAAATATCAAATACTTAAATTCCAACTACCAAATTTGAAAAGCCGAATACTAAATACCAAATACTAAATTTTAAAAACCGAATACTAAATGCTAAATATAAAATTTGAAAACCGAATAGCAAGTACTAAATACCAAATACCAAATTCGAAAAACCGAATACTAAATACCAAATACCAAATTTGAAAAACCGAATATTTAATACCAAATACTAAATTGTAAAATCCGAATACTAAATACCAAATACTAAGTTTTCAAAACCGAACGCTAAACACCAAATACCTAATAGGAAATAGCAAATACCAAATACTAAATACCAAATTTAAAAAACCGAATACTAAATGCCAAATACCAAATTATAAACAACAAGCCCCAGGCACCTAAACCCAAAATATCAAACAACTACCGAAATAAGTACCGCATACCAAACACTAATTAGCAAAATATCAAATACTGAAATACCAAATACCAAATTCGAAAAACCGAATACTAAATACTAAATACCAAATTTTAAAACCGAATACTAAATGCTTAATACAAAATTTGTAAACCGAATACTAAATACCAAATACCAAATTTGAAAAACCGAATATTTAATACCAAATACCAAATTTTAAGAACCGAATACTAAATACCAAATACTAAGTTTTTAAAACCGAACGCTAAACACCAAATACCTAATAGGAAATAGCACATACCAAATACTAAATACCAAATTTGAAAAACCGAATACTAAATGCCAAATACCAAATTATAAACAACAAGAATCAGACAACTAAACCCATAATATCAAACAACTACCGAAGCCAATACCGAATACCAAACACTAAGTAGCGAAATATCAAATACCTAAATTCCAAATACCTGGTTTGAAAAACCGAATACCAAATGCCATCTATCTTATACTAAATACCGAATACTACTAGTACCAAATACCGAACATCAAACACCATATACCAAACACCGACTTTTTAATCACCAGAATCATTAACGTTACTTGAATTGCTATGAACCAGAGTGGAACCCTTGCCAAAGTTGTAAGTTCGTTAATTAATTCCATCAATAACCACAACTCTACCGAAGCAAAAATGCCACAAATTAAATTATAATAATTAAATGTTATTAAAATTTTTGTTGAAATCCATAGAAATGCTTAAATCCGTAGAAAGCTTTGACGATAAGCTCATACTTTGTAAGTTAGGGTATATCAGTGCAAAAAATGCGTCAAGAAAAAAAAGTTTTTTATATTAAATAAAAAAATAAAAACTGAAATAAAAAAATTATAAAATAACATTAAGTAAATTTAATCAAAAAAAAGATTAAAATGAAGAAAATAGAATAAATAAAACAAAAACAATAAATAAAGTTTAATTAAACATTTTTGGATGGTATAAAATGTAAATTTTAATAAAAAAAATAAAAAATTAGTTAAAAAAAATATGAAATTAACATAAATTAAAAAGGAGTTACCTGAAATTCAAATAAATTTAAAATAACTAAATAAAAAAATTAATAAAATTATATTTAAAAAAATTTATACAGAATAATTTAAATTAAAAGAAAATCAAACAAAAAATTATGAAATTTAAATTGAATTAAATTAAATTAAAGTGGCTACCCTAATATACTTACATCTACAGTAAATTTGTATTATTTTAGTACACATGATATTGCAACTTGTTGAGAAACAGCACATAGTTTAACAAATGACCAAAGCTTATTATGAAATTAACGGTAGTTTTCACTACAAACTAACTACCGAATGCTCGAATGCTTTTGTGGTGAATCAGTGCGGACTTATGCACTGTAAACTCAACCAAAGCGAATTACATTCATCTGTATTTAAAGATATTCCATTAGGTAAATTATGCATTCATGATGAAGGTGGCAAGCTGAGCGGAGGAGTGCACAAATAAAACCCTGCAACATGTATGCATATATGCCTTTCTGAGGCTTCTTCCTTGTTGTTGCCTGTGTTAGTCGCTTACTAAAGTCAAAATAATTTCAGTTGCATTGCCAGCCAACAGTAAATGTGCACAATATGCCGTTATACGCATCGTCATCAGCATCATCACTGACTGTTGCATGCCACGAGGCATGTATATGAAATGTACAAATACGCTATTTCTCTATATGCATGGCTGTGCGTCTACTAGTCTGCCGACATTTCTCTCAATCTACCATATGTTATTTTGTTATATTTTAAAATGCATTTACGTATCTTAATTGGATACCACAAACCGCATACTCAACTTTGACTTTTCAACTATATGTCTGTGTAGTATAAACCTTTGAATTATAATTATTATGCTTATTGTTTTGTTTCTGAATTCAAAATTCGCTTTGTGTTTCATTTCATTGTTAATGCTTTCGTTGTTGTTTTTGCAAGGGTTTGTGGTTAAGTAAGATGTTTTACTTACCAGGAGTCACCGAAAGCTTGAATATTCCTTTGAATTTGAATCATTTTTCACATCATATTTCTCTGTTATGATTATCGTTCTCTCTTGTTTTTACCATAACT
>JAWMAG010000003.1:21582500-21642500 GCA_037013455.1 Ceratitis rosa | reverse complement strand
TGGCATTTCGCATTTCCGTCGCCATTAATTCGTTTACATCTATTGCTTGTTATATTTAACAACCTTTAGCTCCTTGCTCACATTTTGACCATTTTTTATCACTAATTTATATTACTTCTGTTTTTATACAATGGAATCTTCCATCTTTATCTGCCTCGCAAGTAAGCTTTCGACTTATGCTTCTCCTTTTTGGCTTTTGTTTGACCTTCTTAGTATGGCGCGTAGGATTTTCATCTAATTTTTCGTCGTTTTTGTCCACCACCAAACAAAAGAGCGCAATAAAACTTTAATGAAATACACATGTACTTAGGAAACTTTGACTTACTTGAACAAAATGAGATTTTTTTTGCATTTGTTTTCCACTCCAAAAAACATCATCCGCTTGTTGTGTTGAGCATTCAACACAATGTCAACGACATGGCACAAGGCAGCAGAGAAAATATAATTAATTTACGCGCAGCTTTGTCAGCCACAACAGATTTTGTAAGTGCCTCCCCGATACTCGCAACAGATAATTGAGTTTCAACGGAAATTGTTGTGTGGTTATTTGTGGTAAGTTTTTTTTATTTATCTGTCTGTACATTTACATTTACTTTTAATCCATTTTGACTGCGGTTTTTATAACAGTACCGATTGGTCGAATGCCATGGCGTATGAGTGATGCCAATTAAACTGTGGCCACTTATTGAACAATACAAATACATACTAATTCAATACAAGGAGAGGAAGGGGAAGTCAACAAATATAATTGTATATAGTATAATCCACGGACTAAAAATTTAATAAACCTCAATAAATAAAATTCGATGAAACAAATTAAACTAAATAATATAATATAATACAATGTAAATATATTAAAATAAAAAAGAAATTAAAATAAATTGGATTAAAGTAAATTAAATAAATAAGTAAAATCATATAAAACAAAATTTACTAAATTCAATGATACAAAATAAAATAAAATAAATTAAAATTAAATAATATAAAATGAAATACACTAAAATAAAATAAAATAATATAAAGAAGTAAAATAAAATAATATAACATAAAGTAAATTAACATAAAATAAATAAAATAAAATAAAAGAAATTAAAAAAAAAACTAAAATAGTAAATAAATACAACAAATGAAGAAATTAAAAAAAATATATAAATAAAGTAAAACAAGAACAAAATTATATGAAAGTAAATTAAACAAAATAACAAAAGTAAAACTAATTAAAATAAAATGAAAAATTTAAATAAGCTAAATAAAGTAAATTTAAATATAGAAAACAAAATAATATTTGCCAAAAGCTTTCCATAAATAAAGTATGAAATGAAATTAAATTTAATTAAATCTTGTTATATAGAATTAAAAAGTAAAATAAATTGAAAGTAAATTATATTAAAATAACATAAAATATGACAAAATAAAATAATATAACCATAATTAAATTTAATAAAAAATGCAAATTTAAATCAAATCACATTAAATTAAATAAAAATAGACTAACATCATACAAAAAAATTGCGATAAGCCTAATTTCATTTATTATACTTCCTTTAAAGAGAAATTACCTACATACACAACTAAAAATTTGAGAAAAAATTCAAACTTATCTCATCAAAAATATTAAACAATGTAAAATGAATATTTATGAACTTTGATTGGCTGTCAGTGCGTATGAGTGATCAATTAAAGCCAATGTCAATTAAAAAAGTCATAAAAAAGTTAATATTATGTTAATAAAATTTAATATTAATTAAATGTGACATAAGGCTTTTAATATTCCGAACATTAAATAGGACAATGGAGTATAATTTAAATATGTAAATAATAAATACAAAAAGGTTTAAATTTTAATGCCTAGCAGTCCGTATAAATTATAATTAATTTGGGAATAATAAAAGTGACTATAAAAAAATTTAGTGCTACAGCTTTGCCGGGCATATATATTTGAAATTATTTTACTTTTCAATTAAATGGTTAATTAATCCGGAAAATAGATTTTTCTGCTAAGCATAATAGCTTAATTAAAAGCGATTTATGGATTTTTTTCTTGCATTTAACAAATTTATTTGGCTCTATCTCTGTTTGTGTAGCTGATGACAAAACGCACCTGTCTACAGCTTGCAAGCCACGTGACGTGGCTCAATTCTTTATGACTAACTTTATTTTTTTTAATTTTTTTTATTTTATTTTATTTTATTTTATTTTATTTTATTTAATTTTATTTTTTTCATTTTATTTTGTTTTATTTTATTTTATTTTATTTTATTTTATTTTATTTTATTTTATTTTATTTTATTTTATTTTATTTTATTTTATTTTATTTTATTTTATTTTATTTTATTTTATTTTATTTTATTTTATTTTATTTTATTTTATTTTATTTTATTTTATTTTATTTTATTTTATTTTATTTTATTTTATTTTATTTTATTTTATTTTATTTTATTTTATTTTATTTTATTTTATTTTATTTTATTTTATTTTATTTTATTTTATTTTATTTTATTTTATTTTATTTTATTTTATTTTATTTTATTTTATTTTATTTTATTTTATTTTATTTTATTTTATTTTATTTTATTTTATTTTATTTTATTTTATTTTATTTTATTTTATTTTATTTTATTTTATTTTATTTTATTTTATTTTATTTTATTTTATTTTATTTTATTTTATTTTATTTTATTTTATTTTATTTTATTTTATTTTATTTTATTTTATTTTATTTTATTTTATTTTATTTTATATTATTTTATTTTATTTTATTTTATTTTATTTTATTTTATTTTATTTTATTTTATTTTATTTTATTTTATTTTATTTTATTTTATTTTATTTTATTTCATGTTATTTGTCATCTGTTCTGCTCTTTATTTCCATCAGTATGCTTACTCACGAAAAAAAAAGAATTAACTGTGACCGCCAAAGCGAATAGACATTCATTAGACAAGTGACAAATGTTCATAAATCGACATAGTGTCTTGCGCTCCGTATGGGTTCTTCTAAACGAAATTGATAGAATAACGAATTTACGATGATTTCGATATTTCTAAATTTTTTTTTATTTATTTCTGTTGGCATAACAAATTTTCAGTCGTTCAATAAAACCGTCTGCTGAGTGACTTTGCTGTAAAATAATGATGAAGCTGGCAACCAGAAAGTGTGTCGCACTCAATGAATAATGTTGATACATATATATATATTTGTAAAATAAATTTAAAGTCAACAAAAAGTCTATAAAATAAAGTGATAATGTTGCTGCCACAAGCTGTACCCATGCACTCTGTTATTATAAGTTTGCAACGAAACCACGTGGTTGCCTATCACTGCCTCCTACCGTGGACCAGCACTCTCATCCCCAAATATACTGCGAGCCTAAGTGAGTCGCTGCTACTTATCTTGCTTCTTTGCACACTTTCTTACTCTCCTGACGTCTGCCAACAATTAATAATTTTTCAAGCGTGCAATCAAACAGATAAGTTGAAAAGTTGCAAGCGATACCAAAGCGTGATAAGCGCTGCCAAGCAATGAGCCATATTAATCTCTTTTGGATGATGAATTCGTTGCTGGACAAGTTACTTGCTGGTTGCTGGCCACTGTTGGCAAATATTTGCAGATGAAGTGGAACTTAAGGTAACTATGGAGAGAGAAGAGGCGAGAGAGTGGAAGAGAGAGAGAGAGAGATGGTACATTGTTTGAATATTTTGAAAATGAGCAATCACAACTGAGGCGACTTAAGGTAGACACGCTCACTCACACAACTCCTACTAATAGAGGTTTACTAAGTATACAGTGTTGCCAATTTTCCTCCTCCAGTCTTTTTGCTTTCTCTGCTTCACACAGTTTCATAAAGTCAGCGAAAGTTGAGATAATCAAAAAATTTGTCTGTAACTTTTAATGCTTAATGCACTTAATTTACAAATATAGGTATATAAGTATGTAAATATATAATAATCTGCGGTGAATAAAGTCAAAGTAATGAAAGGAGGCTTTTGTTTTTTGATTCGTTTGAGAGTTTGAGTAATTAATCAAATATGATATATGTATATAAATATATGAAAATGATTTTTGGTTAGTGGAAAGTTTGTTTTTCATTAAAGGAAATCAGGTCAATGCTACGTTGGCACTCAGCGCAAGCACAAACTCAAGAGAAATATTAATCGAATTAAATATTAATCAGTGAATTATCAATGTAACATATAAATAGCGCTGAGAACATGAGGGCATGCTGGTTCAACATTTTTTTGTATGAGAGCTCAGATGAGAGCTCAAGGTTAAATATAACCAGGATAACTATGCTATATATAGGTATAACTATAACGTTTTGCGATTTCAGCACAAGACTCTTTATCTGTGCTTGTTTCGACTGATAATATGATTAGAAATGATTCCCTGAAGCGGCGGCCCAATGAGCTCAGTTATAGTGCCCTTAAAGTTTCTTCTTCTTTATTGGCTTCCTTACAGCTTTGAGAGCGGCTAATCAAGCGAAATATCTCTCTCTCTCTCTACTCGGTCTTTCAAATGAAGTGTGGTTCTTCGCTTATCTTTGCGACACCTCTGAAGTAATCCTCTTTCAAAACATTTACAATCTGGAGTGTGTGAGTCGACCCGCCTAGCTTGCCGCCTAACCGGCTTAACTGGATCACAACTTGCTTAATCCTTCCAATATCTTCTCATGTTGCAGCCTCACGTTCCACTGTCTGTGCTTTTCTGATTCGCTTTTCCCTTTTTTCAATTCTGTTTTTCTCTATTTTTCTCTCCCTCTCTTCGTTTCTCTTTGTTGCTCTATCTCTTTGTTTCTCTCTCTCTATTTTCATTTCTTCACATTTCTTCCCTCCTTCTTACTCCTTCTTTCTCCTTCTTTCTCCTTCTCTCTCTCTCCCTCTCTCTCTCTCTCTCTATTTTGCGTATTATTTTCTTCCTCTTCTTCTTTCTCCTCTTCTCCTTTTTTCGTTTTCTTTTCCCTTTTCCCTTTTTCCTTATCTCTCTCTCCTTCCTTCCCTTTCTATCTCTCTCTCTCTCGTTTTCTGTCTCTTATCCTCTCACTCTTTCTCTTTCTAGTATTTTCCCTCCCACTTTCTCTCGCTGGTATTTTCTCTGTCTCTCTAGCATTTTCTCGCCCTCTTTCTCTCTCTGGTATTTTCTTTCTCTCTCTCTCTCTCTCTGGTATTTTGTCTATATCTGGTATTTTCTCGCCCTCTTTCTCTCTCTGGTATTTTCTTTCTCTCTCTCTCTATGGTATTTTGTCTATGTCTGGTATTTTCTCTCTCTTTCTATCTCTGGTATTTTCTCACCCTCTTTCTCTCTCTGGTATTTTCTTTCTCTCTCTGTCTGGTATTTTGTCTATCTCAGGTATTTTCTCTCTCTCTCTTTCTGTCTCTGGTATTTTCTCTGTCTCTCTGGTATTTTCTGGTCCTATTTCTCTCTCTGGTATTTTCTCTTCTTTCTTTTTATCTTCATCTCTCTCTCTCTTTCTCTTCTTCTTTCTCCCAAATACTCTCACAGTCATAATGTTGGCACGCGTTAAGACTTCGACAGCATTTATCACGATTTGCCATGACAATCGAAGCGTGTCAGACGATAAAGAGCCAATTTTTCTGAAACCTTCTCTGATACCACAATTCACGGAGTGGTTCCTCTTCATTCTTTCGGAACATCTCTTCTTATTCAATGTTTATTTGTTACATGGAGCTTCTTTCGAGCCACTATACAGCGAAAAGCGGTGTCAGTCCGAACACCGGCGCGAAAGGTTGCGGTTAAACTTGCCTCTCATGTCTACTGTTATTACCAGACGCGACTACAAAAACCCTCAGATTTCTTTGAAAACCTGTCAGGACCATGCGGATGACATAACCTGGTCAACTTTTCTGTACATTGTTCAAACGTCTTCGTCTTCCCGTTTTTCTGAATAGATGCTAGAACCAGCTCGAAAGTGCTCAAAGTCAATTTTACAGACAAACTTCTCTAGAATCACCAAACATATATCTATATATCAGTTTACTGGAACCTAAAAATCAATGGGTCACCGAGGTAGTGAAAGCTCTCGATTATACGAGAAATCTATGTTAGCTCTGGTATACAGAACCAGCTGTTGTAGAACTTGTTAGGACCGTTTGAGGAGAAAGAATTCGGCAAACTGCTGCTCCTGCGTCGATGAAACCACCACGGCACTCACATGGAGAGGCTTCCGGCATCAGACAGGTAGAATTCCTGAAAGCTCTACACAAAAAATTCAAACTTTTGAAACCAACATATATTTCCCTCATTGGGTGGTTAATCAAAGCCCTCGCTGCACGAAATATGCTTCCTCTTCCTTGCTAGTATGAAAGGCTATCAAGCAAATTGAATTTCCAATAATTTGTTCAACACATTCGATAAGTAAGTTGCACACACACACACACTTTCACATACAACGTTCTCAAAAAAAGGCAGCTGCAGCAACGCAAAGCAACAAAGGGAAATATTTTTGCGAAGCAAAGAAAGAAAGTTACAATGAAAATATCAGCAAATAACCAAAGGCTGCACAATGAAGCAGCGAGCGGCAGAGAGGAAATCAATCGCAACAAACGCCGTACGCCGATTGCCGAACGCCTTGAGGGCGAACGAGTCAAACGAGCAGAGGGAAATTAAATCAAACGCAAAGACGGCCTTGTGCTGAGCAGCGCGTTGAGAGCAGCTGGCTGCAGACCGCAGTAGACCACACGAGCGTCGGTTAAAGCGACCGCAATGCATGCCTTTATACTGAGAAAAAAAATAGACGGCAGCTGTGTGTGGTTAAGCTGAGAGCCTGTGGTTATTAGATTAAAGTTCGATGATTTCCTTTCGGAAAGAGATGAGAAGCGGACTTTGGCCGAAATTTTTCGGCCCGATAGCAACTGAGCAAACTGGCAAATCGCTGAAAAATGTCTCTTTAAGGTGGATTGTGACAAGATGTTCGTTCACCAGGGTGAGTGACAGTCCTCTACGGTGGAGTCGATCTTCTGCCACAAATCCAACACCAAGTTTTCGCGTCGTTATTTGCATCTCTACCATGAAGTGCATGCAAGTGGACACCATCAAAGTTAGAAGTTCTCATTCGTTGTTGCTTGGACCATTTCATCGATGCTACAATGGATTCTAGATGACTATCGGACAACCTTATTACATTTTGTACAAATTTATATAGCCAGCCCCTTGTCTCAAGACCGACGTCCGATCGCAGCCGTAGCTCTGTTAAACAGGCGCCGCAGATATACTGAATATGACGAATGACTCCACTGATGCTTCCCCTCTTTTAGCCGTCACTCAATACTCTATACGGCCGTTTTATCATAAGACCTTAACTGCCTCAAAAAGATCTTGTCTCGAGTCCATTTTTTGCCACTACTTGTTCCTTTTCTCGACTCTAGCCCATCAGATAGTACAGTATACTGATCACTTTTAGAAAGTGTTTGGTACTTTATAGTTCATTCACGCTGTAGGTGGTAGGTCTCTCGCGGAGAGGACGTCTGGTAGCTTTCCAGTGTTCATTTTGATTAGTACACATTGCCAGTATTCAAGCTTCTTCGGATAAGACGTGACCTATAAAGAGCTCCGCATAACACCAAGCCACTGCTGTATCATTTGTGGTATGAACCAGAACTTCATCCAAAAAAACATGGCCACCAAAGTACTACTCATTTCAGGCGAAAAAGTCAAGCCCTCCCTTGAGACGATTGGGTTTCTAACTCGCCACACCGTAAACCTCTCTCTGTACTTTACAATCTTAAAAGGGTTCGAACAAAAGACTGTAAATCGAAATTTCATGATTTCCGATTCCATTATTATCTTTGTGATTTCTTTTCTATAAAGGCTCAAAAAAAATTCAAAATTAAAAAATTTAAAATTTTAAAAAAAAATTCCCAAGTTTTTTAAACAGAAATTTTGTTTTTCGTTTTTTCTATTTATTTTAAAATTTTAACAAACAAACTTCCGAGTTTTCAAAAAAGCAGAACATTCTAAATTTAAAAAATAAAATCAATTAAAAGCAATATATGTATGTAATTAAAAAAAAAAATTAAAAATATATAATGAATTGAAAATAACACAAAAAATTAATAAGAAAAAAGCACATGACTAAAAAATAACGCAAAAACCATATTTGAAATTTACGAGTATTTTCAAAAATTAACTAAATTTAATTAAAAAAAAAAATTAAGATTTTGTACGAATGAAAAAAAATTCTTAACCAAAAATTTATTAAAACAAAATTTAAAATCGAAAAGACAATAATTGTTAAAATTTAAAAAAAAATTATTTTAATAAAATCTTTAAAACCTTTCTTCCGTTGAACGCAAATAAAAGCCAAAGAATATGCTCGCACAAAGAACATGAAAATCGGCGATTGCGCGCTAATGATTTAACACTTTTCTTTTTTTCGTTTTAGTTTTGTTTTTTTCGAACACTGCAAAGACTTGAGCACTTTAATTTATATAGGTATACATTCACGAATAAATATAAAGCTCATGTGCATGAAAATGATGTATGTCGATACACATAAAAATGCAGGCAATCAACGCGGCAATCGCATGTTCGCCGGGCATGGCTTTGTGCTGCGCCTTTGTTTGAAAAATTTACGGTACTTGGCAGTTGGCTGGCTTTTCAAGAACACGGTTTTCATACGCACTTTTTCACTGCCATCACTTGACTGACCTTTGCACAAAAATGCTGTGTAAGCTAGGCGCTCGCATTTCGTATTAAAAAAAATATATATTTTTTTTATAAGTTAAAAACTCATTTTTTGGAATTTTTTATAATTTCCCTTTGATTTTTGAATTTTTTTTTTACAAAACCGCACAATGCATACGCGCCATCTCACCACTTTGTCTAGCACAGCGTAGAGTAAGAAAAACTATTTTTTTGGTATTTTATGCATTTTTATGCAATGCGTTCTGCTTCATTTGCCATATGCATACGCGTAGACTCACACGCACACACTCACATATATACTTAACACACACTCAGCCATCCAATCAGTCAGTCACGCTTGTCTTGCTTTGGTACAACTAATTGCCAGTTTATAAAAATTGTTGTGGAATTTTATGGAACTTGGAAGAGAAGGATCATTAGTTTGTCATAAAGAAAAATATGAGAGAGAAAATCATTTTTATAATACGAAAAGACTGTTTTCCTAAAAGTTTCTTTGTCCGCACTCCCTCTTGCGGTGACTCTTTGCTTTAACCAAAAAAAAAATATAAAAAAAAACAACAACGAATGATTGATGCATTAAAATGTACTTTTTCTTCGCAGCTTTTACTTGATAAAGTAACAAAAGAAAACACTACACTTAACTAGACTCCACACAAAATATTAGAACAAATTTTCTTAGAATATTTAAAAATTAAAATTGTTTTCTAAAAAATTTTTTTAACAAAAATATATTACTAATATTCGAGAAAAAAATTGCTTACTAAACCTTTTTTTTTGAAATTTTTTTAGTTGATATTTACTTAAAATTTTATATTCAAACTATCTCCGGTAAAAAATAAAAATTATTTTAAAGTTAGAACTAAAACCTAAGTGCTAAAAATATAAGACTTGTATCGTCGAGTCTGACCGTCAGGCGAGCACTGTGTTGTATAGGTGCCAGAGGAGTTAACGACAAAAAGTCATGGACCTAATTCCAATCTGGGAATCGTCCGTTCTGAAGTGGATGGGGACTGGTGATGAAAAGTGGATCCCTTATAGCAACGTCAAACGAAATGTTAGGCAAAAAATATTTTACTAAAATTTGAGAAGTACTAAAACTTACGGATAAAAATAATTTTGTATATAAAATTTTATATTAAATGTTTAGTACTGAAAATTCAGAACCCAAAATATTTACCTAAAGATTCAGTGATAAAAATTTTAGTACTAAAAATTACTTACTAAAATCTTTTTAACTAAAAACTTTAGTACTAAAAATTACGTTCTAAAATGTTAGTACCAAAAATTTTGTGCTAAAAATTTTAGTACTAAAACTACGTTCTAAAATTTTAGTACTAAAAATACGTTCTAAAATTTAGTACTTAGAATACGTTCTAAAATTTTTGTACTAAAAATTCGTTCTAAAAGTTTAATACTTAAAAGACGTTCTAAAATTTTAGTACCAAAAATTACGTTCTAAAATTTTAGTGCTAAAAATATGTTCTAAACTTTTAGTACTAAAAATACGTTCTAAAATTTGAGTACTAAAAATACGTTCTAAAATTTTAGTACTAAAAATACGTTCTAATATTTTAGTACTAAAAAAACGTTCTAAAATTTTAGTACTAAAAATACGTTCTAAAAATTACATTCTAAAATCTTAGTACTAAAAATACGTTCTAAAAATTTAGTACTTAAAAAACGTTCTAAAATTTTAGTACTAAAAATTACGTGCTAAAAATTTTGGGCCAATAATCTGACAAAACAAATTCTAATATAAATGAACACTTTTTGACCACAAAATAGTTTACCTCACTTTACACAAACATACATATGTATTGTATGTAAATATGTATGCGAAATAACTGCCTAAGTAGCATATTATAAACTTTCGCTTTCACATGTTCAACAAATTATTATAAATGCATGGTGCCGTATTATGTACAGTATAAATAAACAAATGCATTTAGGGGCAACTAAATATTGATCATACGCCGCGTTGCACATTTGTATACGCGCATATATGTATGTATGTTAGTGCCAACTATCGTTACAGCGCAATTTAAATGCCAACATTGCACTTTAAATTATTTATATTTCGTAACAACAAGAAAAACACCAAATACCCACAATAATTGCCAGAAATTTAACTGAAAATTGCACAACAATAACGCACAATTGTTGCCAGATTTTTGCGGTGCAGCGGCTGCGCTAAAAAAAAAAGTGGAGAAACTAACAGTTATGCATGCATGCATGCGCGTCGAGCCATTTGGCACTTCCGTTGGAACAGCAGGCACATGGACATTACTATGCAGATGCACACATACGAGTACATTACATTTATGTTTGTATGTGTATGCCACTTTACTGTTTTAAAAATATACATGTTCATACTAATATGTATGTATTTTTGTATTCATAAGCATACTCACTCGCCCACAATTCAGGCATATGTACATGTCAAGGCACTTTCAACAAATAATAATTTATATATAAACAAACAAAAACGCCCAACAACACACACGAGCAGAGGCGGAGGCGCGCTTGAAAATGGCGTGAAGCTAGACGTTGAGAGCAAACCATATAAAGTTGCAATAAAATTTAAATAACGGGAGTTCTACAGCATTAGTACAGTCCACAAAAAAAGTAAATACTAGAAAACATAAAAAAATATATTTTAATTTTCATTTAACAACTTTTCTTTGCACTTTTTTCTTAATAAAAAATGTAAATTAATTTTAAAAAATTGTATTACGCTAGATAGCGTTAGAAGGATGCTATTTTTGATGTTTTTGCTTTTCTCTTATTTTTTCTTTATTATTTAAATAATTATTTTTTTCTTTACTTCTAATTTTTTTTGTTCTAAATTTTTTTTTTAATTTTTTTGCACTGCCCTTGAACAACCAACAGGTCCAACTATATCGTTAAATAATATTTTTTATATATATATTATTTTTGTTATCTCTCCACGTATATTCGTGAAAAATTATTATAAAAAACTGCATAAAATTGAAAAACTAATTTAGAAAAAAAATTTGCAAAATAATAATGAAAAAAAGACTGTATAAAATGTATAATACTTTAAAGATATTTTTTAATGTGTTTAATAAATTTTTAATTTTTTTAACAATTATATAATTTTTAATTTTTTTAAATTATTTTTTTAATATATTTTAATACTTTCTTTTTTTAATTTTTTTTTAATATTTTTTTTTAATATTTTTTTTTTTTAATTTTTCCTATTATTACCTAATTCTTAGAACATACGATTAGTTACTACTTCTCCAGTCACTTCCGTTTTTCATATTTTATTTTAACAATATTTAATTTTTAATTTTTTTTTTGTAATATATTTTAATATTTTCTTTTTTTAGTTTTTTTTTTAATTTTTTTTTTTAATTTTTTCCTATAATTTCCTAATTCTTAGAACATACGGTTAGTTACTGCTTACGTTTCAAATATATGTACGTCTACAGTCACTTCCGATTTTAAGAAGCATTTTGGGACCCCCCCTAATAAAAAAATATGTACATATACAATTATTTCGTTCACTAACGCGTGTCGTTTATAAGCGTTGGCACGCGCAAACATCACTGTAGTCTCATACTTTAATTGTATACCCATATGCACAAAATTTAAATTTTTATATTCCGATTTTTTGTTGTTGATTTTGTAGCAAACATTTGTTGATTTTTTTTTTTTGCATAGCCAGTGCTCGTCTAAAGTAGCTTCCAACAGTCACAGCCGCATTGCATTGACAAACAACGTTAATTATTCGTACGTGTTATTGCTAAGTTACGCTGGCAATTCATACATGTGGTGACGGAGCTCCCTCCAATGGGGATAGGACAGTGAGCGAATGAGAAAGTGGGAGTGGGCTGTCTGTACAACCGACTAAGTGGCTGTGGTAGCAGTGCCAAGTTTTGAAGTGCACTTAAATAGAGCGAAATAGAGGACAAAAGCTCTCCAAAACTGATAGTCGTATCATTCAAAACGTGCCGCCAACCACTACTGATTGTCAATAGTTGTTTTTACGACTCATATAAGCCGAAACCAAGCTCTGCCCTCCCGTTTTTTAACGCCTTAATCGTCATATTCAGTCCAGCAAGTCCAACAACAATATTAGACTCAATTTATTTTGATAGAGCGAGCCTCTCAATACTAAACTTCTTCTTTTCTCAACTAACAAACCCTCGCAAAGAATTTATCCAAACTTCCCACTTGGTTCAGTATAACCGCAATCCTTTTACTGCAACTCATATGCAAAAGTTTAAAAGGGCACATGTTCTGCTGTCTATATTGACAGTAAATTATGTTTAACACCAAAACAAACAGGACATGCCATCGTCCGTCCGCTAGACTGCACAGACAGATAGAGCGCAATAGTAGAAATGGCGATAATAAACAAATGGTGACACAGAGAAGAGAAGGAAGGGAAGGAGAGGAAGGGAAAAAGCAGCTTGCACTGTTAGCAGACGTGCTTATAAAGCGACGCTGAATCAGCTTTAGCCTACAAAACAAGGAGTCACTATTCATTCATTCATTCATTCATTCATTCATTCATTCATTCATTTATTTGCTCATTCACACATTCATCCTTTCATTGATTTACATTTGCATGGATTGGCATAAATAGGGATTTTCACGATTTGTTCGATTTGTTCATATTTTCAATGCAATATTGATGTTGGTGATGATTTACTACACACAGTTGGCTGACTAGTCAGCGTAGCGATTACATTCATGTGATCATGTAATGGAAATGAGAAAAAAATGCATAATATAAAAAATATGACTACTCATAATGCATACCTTTAGGCGCTTTAGATGAATGAGAGCATTTTTTTTTATTAAACAACGGATAGCATAAATTCAAATATTATTATTTCCAAATAATGCTTAGAGGCTGAGGGATTATAAGAGTTTAATTTTATTAATAAATATATTAAATTTCTCATTGAAAGCCATATAAGAGAAAATGTCACTCATACGCCATGGCACCGATACATACCAATGCAACGGCTGATGAAGTGTATTAAATTGGTCACACATAAATACATGTATTTTTACGTATTCGCTGCTTCATATACTTTTTAATTGAAATATTTTTGCACACTTTTTCTTTTAAAGTCACTCTCTTCCGGCATTTCGTATGAGGTAAGCGGTTTATTTTTTATTTATTTTTTAAATTATAAATAAAGTTAATTTTTCTTTGAAAATATATATTAAAATCTATCTCGCTGCAGCTGTTATAAATCCAGCTCACGCTTTAAATCTTTATTTATTGGTTCTTGATGGCCTTTTCACTTTACGCGCGCAACGATTTTAAAGACTTTTTACGCAATAATGTCGCTTATACGACCTGTCGTGCTTCTTATCATCAGTGTGGGTAGTTTATTATGTTATATTAGAATAAAAGTATTAAACAGAAATTAAAACGTGAAAATATGCTACTTGCAGGAAAATTGAAAAAAGTAATTTGAAAACAAATAAAGTTAAAAATAGCATTTTATAAAAACATAAATATATAGGATTAAAAAAGATGATTTTTAAGCATACAAAAAATAATAATAATATCTTAAACCTTAATTAGAAAAAATTTATTATTATTTACGAAAAAGCATATATTTAGTAGAGCAATCTTAAATAATTTTTAATATCAAAAATCTTATTTATAACATCACCAACGGATTTGAAATATTTTAAGGTGAGTTGAGTTGAGATCATGCGGTTGCTGAGCACGGTCTAGAAGACTTCTTTTGGTTAGATCTAGTTTCAAGAGAAGGAAATTGAGGAGAAACTCCAGTGCTTTTGCTGCTATAGGGGTTTTTTTCGAGCTCCCAAACGGTGACTCCATAGAATATTAAGGATGTAACTACTACAATAAATGCTTCGAATACTCAAGCTCTGTAGATTTTGCATGGCAGTGGGTAGAAAAGGTCTTCACAACCAATTTCTGAATATTTAGAGGTTTGGGATGATCTTGTTGTCCATCCCACCTTTCTGTGACTGATCATATCCCTAGTGGTAGTCCTCAGTACAGCGCGGAAAATGAGTGTTCAAAAAAATATTCAGCATTTCACAGCAAGGCGTTGTCCATTCATCAAAATATCAAAGCTTGAATATAACTCGCATCCCATCAAACATCCATTTAAGTCAAATAAAGCCAATGTATTTTTGCTAGAAATTGGGTTTTTTATTTATTTTTTTCTTTATTTGTTTGCTCACATTTCAATTCACCTTCAACTAGTGAACCTAAATACACCAATAACTCATACATAGATATTTCTATTCATTGAAAAATTCGCCAATTTTTCTAAAAAAAAAAAAAGAATTTTTTTTATTTATTCCCAACGGATACTTTTCAACCTTGTGACAACATTGCCCAACTCAGTTCAATTGAGTTCGATAGTTAGTAGCATGTAGAAATGTATCTTTTTAATTTTCTTTTTTTATTTTTGCTTCAGTGAGGTGTGATGACTGGCAACTGATAACCATGCATGCAGCGTGCTACAAATACAGAGTACAAAGTTTCATGGCTCGGTCGAGGCCAAATATGAATTTCAAACGCCAATGGCAGATTTATGAGGCGGTGAAGTTAGAAAAAAAGTGAAAATATTCAAAATAAAAGGGAAGTAAAGGAAATAAAAAAATATTATTAAAAAAAATATATGCTAGAGGTGATAAAACAGAAAAGACACCAAACCAAATCAGAGAGTGCTAAAACCCTGCAAAAAATAGGAAAAATATGTCAGAACAAATTTAAAAAATGGAAAATTAAAATGAAAGTTTTAGGTGGAAAAAAATAAAATTTTTAGTTAAAAAAAACACAAAAAAATAAAAAAAAAATTAAACAAAGCTTAAAATTTAAACAAAAAAATTAAAAAAATATAAATATATATAAAATATAAATAAATTCGAAAAAAGAAGAAATAGAAACTGAAAAAGAAGTTGGAGTTTGAAAAGAAAAAAACTTGAAAACAATAAAGAAAAAATAAAATTTGAAAAAAGCATTAAAAATTAAAAAAAAAACAAAATCTGATACGGACAAAAAAAATTTATTAAAAATATTTGAACCAAAAATTTGTTTTTGAAAAAATTAAATATATTAATTAATTAAATTTAAGTGAGTCAAATATTAGGGATTGAAAGAAACAAAATGTAAGAAACAAAAAAATTGTAAAATGGTAAAAATTCTATACGAAAACAATAAATTAAACGCAATTAAGAATAAAAAAATTAAAATAATTTTAGAACTAATTAAATTTGAGGAAAAAAAATAATAAAAAAAATAAAAAAAATTTTAAAAGCAATTAGAGTTTAAAAATAAAATTTTAGCAAAAATTTAAAAAAGATTAATAAAATATTTATTTTGAAAAGTATAAAAATTAAAAAGTTTTAAAAAAAAATTAGAACTGAAAAAATGAAAGAATTAAGAATAAAAAATTTGAAAAAATTTCAAATTTGAAAAGAAAAAACTTAAACTGTGTAAGTAAAAAATTATAGAAAAACTATAATTTAGAAAGAGAAAAATTGAATTAATTAATTAAAAGGCAAATAATTAATTAATTAAAAAATTTACATAATAAAATATATTAATAATTGTTGAAATTTTAAAAGAAAACACAAGTCAAAAAAATAAAAATAAAAAAAATTAATATTTGGAAAGAAAACATTTTAGTTTTATGCGACAAGTAATCAAAATTTTGAGAAACAAAAAAAATAAATATATATTAAAATCAAAAAAGAAAACTGAAACTAAATAATCAATAAAATTAAAAATGCAAGGAAAAATTAAGATTTTAAAATAAAAATAAGAAATTTAAAATTTAAAAATTACTATGCTTGCATATATGAAAAAATATAAAGAAGTGCCAGAGAAATTTAAAAAGTTTCAGCAGCAATATTTAAACACTTGTGTTGCTTTCTAACCCGCAGCACTATTCTTCCCCGTTATGTATGTGGAATAGAAATATTTCATCTCTATTTGTTTGCAATATTTCCGCTATTTTGTTTTTCAATTTTCGCCCAACACATTCTGTCATGATTTTTCAATAAATTTTTTTATATTTCTTTTTTCCTCTTTTTCGCTTTTAATTTCGCTTAACAAACGCTATAAAACTCAAAACTGTTGCTTTAGAAAAAAATAAATTTTTATACACTTTTCCTACATTTTCTCTCTTTTCTATGTAGATGTTCTATGTTGTGTTTAACTTTTTTATTTAATTTAATTATATTTTTTTTTTATTTTTTTCATTGGTAAAAATACTCTTCATTTACTTTGACCACTCTGTTGGGTTATTCTAGTAAAGTAAATATTGATTTTGTATAGTGTAAATATGTACATACATCCATATATATATATGTATGTATGTGCATGTAAAAAGCGTGTGAAGAGTTGAGTGAAAATGCAAATAACACGTATTTGAGGATAGATAAATAGATTTAAATCAAACTAACTGAAAAATGTTTAAATAAATTAAATATTCTCTCTGGAATTAAGAAAATTTCTAAAAGGATGAAAGATGCTGAAGAAAGCGTAGGGCTGAATGATGGAATATTTGGTATTTAAGATTAAGAAAAGTAAAAAGAAGAGAGGTGGTCATCCTCCAGATTTAGGGCCACTTTGAAGTAGAATAACTTATGTGACCAATTATTATGATTCTATAAAGAGTTCATCCACATTGCATAGTATTATACAGACCTTAAGCTCTGAGCCTCCATCAGAGTTGTCCCCTCATAGTATTCTTCTTCATATATAAAAACACTCCGAGTAAAAACTAGCTGAAAATGTTAACAAAAAATAGTAGTAGAAATAGTAGTAGAAAAAGTAGTAGAAAATGATAACACAAACTACTACAAGAGAAAAAGTAAAATTTAAACGAAAACTTTTCATCGATAGCTATGAAAATAAATAAAGGAGCTTAAGTTACTGCTTAAGACTATAGGAAATTGGTAGTACAAAAATAGTAAAATTTTAAGACATTTTTTATCAAGGACAACAGCTAAGGAATTGAAAAAACGATGCCTAAATTATTACTAAAGGTAGACGAAAAAGGGAAATAAAAAAGTGGTAAAATTTAAATACAAAATTGTCATCCGTAGGTTACGAAATTAAGAAAGAAAATTAAATTTTTTGCTTGGGGCTTAATAAAAAGGTAGTACTAAAAGAAGTAAAATTAAAATTAAAATTAAAATTAAAATAGTAAAAATTAAATAAAAAATTGCTATGAAATTAAGTTAATTTGAAATTAATTAAATTACTTATAAATACAGTATCAAAAAAGTAGTAGGAAAAGTAGCAAAATTTTGTAGTACAAAATTTTCATCCGTAGCTCATAAAAAGAAAAAGAGCTTAAAATACTGCTAAAGCCAACAGAAAAAATGTAGTAGAAAAAACGTAGTAGAAAAAAATAATAAAATTTTAATAGAAAATTGCTAACAATATCTTACGAAATTATGTAAGAAAATTAATTTTTTTTTACCTGCGATTTGATAAAAAGGTAGTAGAGAAAGAAGTAAATTTTTTTATAAAAATACGTAGAGAGCTTAAATTATTTATTATATAGATAAATTTTAATACAAAATTGCCATTGACCGCTCATGAAATTAAGAGGAGAGTTTAATTTACTTATAAATACAGTAACAAAAAAGTAGTAGAAAAAGTACTAAAATTTTGGAGTACAAAATTTTCATCGGTGGCTAATAAGAAGAAAAAAGAGCTTAAAATACTGCTAAATACAATCGAAAAAATGTAGTAGAAAAATGTAGTAGAAAAAGTAGTAAAATTTTAATCAAAAATTGCCATTAACAGCTTATGAAATTTAGAAAAAAAATACATTTTTTGTCGAGGGTTTGTTGAAAAGGTAGCAGCAGTAAAAGCAGAGGATAAAAATTATCATACTCCAATGGACTTCATCTGTTGTCTTCACCCTGGATACTTTTGTGAAGTCAATGATGATTACATCTGTACTGTCTGATATATGGACAATGGCTTCTAAAAATGTTTTTATGACCGCGATTTACCAGTTTCTAACCAATCGTCTTCATAACCTCATGGCTGAATAGATCCACCGGATGAATAGGTGAGGTCTTTGATAAGCTTAGAAAATAGTTCTTAAGTATGGCGCGCACGGAATAACGTCCCTTTCTATCAAACTCTCTTCTAATTACACTCAATTCAGTCTTCTTCCAACAGCAGATCTCGTTAGAAGAACTTATTCCATTGCGGTGGGTTAAATATCGCTCAGTTGGTGCGACATCGTTAATTTAAAATTGTTCCCCCTATTAAATTTGTTTTAAAAATTTTCTGTGTTGAAATTCAAGAATTCAAATGTCTTTTTAATATTTATTTTTATATATAAATCCATTAACATGTCTGCAACTACTTAAAATTTTTATTACGATTTTTTCTTCCCTTTCTTTGTGACGGCAAAAGTTTGTCTCGAACTATTTTGCCTTCAACAGGCATTTTACCACTTTTTCAAATAATCAGCGCTACCACTAGTAGTAAATCTGTTCATATTTTCACATTTATCAAATAAATGTACTCCTCTGTATTTCATTCTTACTTATCTCTGTACATATATAAGCTTCCATCTACTCTTGGTGAACATTTAAGAATTTTTACGCCGCATAAATTCTAATTGGTTGCCCTTAACGATCCTTTTAAAAAAGGAGCAGCACTTTGCCTCCTACAGCACTTTGGGTCGCCTCTGACGCCCTTGGCACTATTAATGAGCGATAAAAGCGAGAAAAAGAACAGAGAAACCGCATACTTCTGCTATTCCTCCTTCTTCCAGTCTTTCTATATCAGAATCGCTCTCCTACTCTCTCGTCTCTCTCTCTCTCTCTCTCTCTCTCTCTCTCTGATTCAAGTTGCTATCCAGCATATTCAGAAGTCATAAAAAACTAAAAGCTGTGCAAAATTTTATTGCATTACACTAAAAAATATGTTGAGCCAAAGTTAATTGCATACATCAGTTTGATGACGCGCTATGCCAGCGCAGCCCCAGCGCAGCGCCAGCGTCGCCGCCTTGTGGTGGGGTTAAGCGGTTTTAAGTTTATGGAGAAAGATTTAATGCCAAACATACATATACTCTAAAATTGATAGAGAGCAAGTTGAGGAAAAATGTCGCAAAAATATTGAAGAAAGCACAGAGAGAGGGAAAAAAACAAATAAATTGCTGCTGCAAAAACAAAAATAGTAATAGAGGTAAAGAAACAAATTTTTATGGCATTGATGGCCATAAAATATGAAAAATAAAAATTGTATTTATTTTTAATGGCTTTCAATTTGCAAATTATGAATGTAAAATTCACCAGTGTCGTTAAATATGACTTAAGGGGGAAGCTGGCTCGATGGAGCAGGGAAAAGTTGTTTGGAGCAAACGGTTATTTTTTACCACCAATCGTTTCTATGCTAAAAATTTCAGGGCATTTGAGTTGTTCTTCGTTTAATCTCTCTTTTCTAGTTTATCTTAAATTAAATATTTTAATTTTCACTCAGTACATAGTACTTTTTCTACTCCTTTTTTTATATTTAGCTGGTTTTTCTACTTTGTATGTCTGACATTATTCGGATATAGTTCAAGAAAGGTTTGTTTTTTTATTACTATAAATTTTTTCCTACTTTTCTACTACCTTTTTTATCGCCTTTTGTATTAACTTTTTTTATTAATTTTTTTAATCAACGATTTCCTATTTCAAAAATGTATTTTAATAGTTGCTGTCTTTATCACGATTTTTTGTAACTTTTTCTACTACCTTTTCATAAAACTTTATTTAAACAGTGTTTTATTTTTATCACGTTTTTTAAGCAACTTTTTTTACTACCTTTTCATTATTTTGCAATTTTTTTCTTCTTTATCTTTTTTAATATTCCAGAGGTATTTTAGAAAAACTACGTTTATTCTGCCACTTCTTTAAGACGATTTTCCAATACTTTTTCCAATATCTTTGTAATATTTAGCTGTTTTTTGAATATTTATTGTCATCTTTTCACATTTTTAGTTTCATTTTTCACTTCTAATTTTAGTACTTTTTTACTACCTTTTTAATATTTGAGTATATTATTAAATCTTACTCTTTGTTTATCTTTAATTTGTTTAATGTATTTAGACAACAATTTCACTACTTTTAGGTACTTTTTTGTGTATTTCTAAAAAAATATATTTTCCAATACGTTTATTCTGCCACCTTTTTATGACGATTTTTCAATGTCTTTGTAATATTTAGCTATTTTTTGAATATCTATTATCATTTTGTTACATTTTTAGTTTGTAAAATATTTTATTTTGCACTTCCAATTTTAGTACTTTTTCTACTACCGTTTTAATATTTAGGTATGTTATTAAATCTTGCTCTTTGTTTCTCTTTATTTTGTTTAATTTATGTAAACAACAAATTTCACTACTTTTTAAGTACTGTTGTATGCTACCTTTTTTTAATATCATTTATTTTTTCGGTATATGTTTTGTTCTCTATACTTTTTTAGGTTTAGTTCAAAAATTACTTTTTTATCGTACCTTTTTTCTACTACCTTTTTTTTAATTTCTCTTTTCTGATTACTTTTATTCAATATATCAAATTTATTTAAAAAATACGTTTTTTCCTACAATAATAAACAATAATATATTTTTGACTGCAATTTTTAAGTAACTTTTTTCTCTAACGTTTTCGATATTTAGTAATTTTTTCCAGTATTTTTTTCTGTCTCTATAGTTTTTAAGATTTAGATAGGCAGTAACTTTTTTTCACTACATATTTTTAGTACTTTTTTCTACTACTTTTTTAAAATGAAATTACTTTTTCAAGTTCTTCTTTATGAGTCTACACTTTTTCGGATTTAAATTATTTGTAATTATTTCACTACTTTTTTCTACTACTATTTCTACTACTTTTTAAAAAATGTTATTACTTACCTTTGTTATCTTTTATTTATATTTATACATTTTTTAAAAATTATTTTTAATCACTTGTTTTTCTGCAACTGCTTTTACTATAGTTTTTATAAAATACCTATTTATTAGTCTCTCATATATATGTAGGTATATTGAAAATTTTATTTTTCACTGCATACGAATTCTACTACTTTTCAATTTTTGTCTACTTTTCTGCGAAAATTTTTTTAGATTTAATTTTAATTTGTACTACGTTTTTCCATTACCTTTTGAATACTTAGCTTATCTTTTAAATCTGCTTTATTGTGTCTTTCAGTTTTCGTATATAGATAAAGGATAATCAATTCGCCCTTTTTGCGAGCAAATTTTATGCCCGTTTTTTTGATGCGATTTTCCCCCTTCATTTTTTTTTTGTGTAATTTCTTCCCTTTACGTTTAAAGCTGACTGAGGCAGCAACGAATTCGAGTCTTTTCTTTTTCCTTCATTTTATTAAAAGTTCATCGACCGCACAGTCACGTGGCTTTCACTTAATGAGACTTTTCATTTTTTTACGACTTTTTCTGGTTTAAAGTGTGTCACATATTGGTATGTAAAAATCACGAATAGATGAATGGCAAATTAAAAAAATATGTAGAATCTATAAAGCGAAAGTAGAAAATATAAAATTGCTAAACAAATTTGCCGCTTGTGGTGCAATGGCATGTACTTTCAGGGGTCACAATTCACTGGCTCCCTTCCGATGCTCAACCGCAGTAACAGTTATTAAAAAAAAGCAGTTCAATTTCTCTGTATGCTCTGCAAGAGGTTAAAGATTAGTTATAGTGGCACAAAAAATATTCCAGCGGTGTTAAATCGTACGATCTCGAAGACCACGCCACAGGCTGAGTAGCCAGCAACGTGCGGTAGGATCTGTCAATTTCCTTCAAGACAGTGGCTTGGGAGTAGAAATCAGCTTCAGTTTTTTATTTTAATTTTATCTCATGTGTGTCTTTCTTCATGAATTAACGAGTGAAACAATTAAGTTTTGGCTTTACTATACACTTTTAGCTCTTTTCATAAAATTTTTTGGCCGATTTCAGTTGCTATTTTTGGCCCACTTTATTGGATTGGTGGAAAAGTTCTGGCAACACTGAATTTTATGACAGTTCTCTTAAACTCACCGCCGTTTAGCTATCTACCAAAACAATCTCCATTCACCATCTGGTGAATTTTTACTAAAACTTCACCAATCCCTTTAATTTTTATTTCTTTTTTGGAATTTTTGTTTATTTATTTATTTATTAAAATATATTTTATTAACCTAAAATATTTAATATAATTTATAATAATTTTTTATTAACAAATAGGTTAATTATTTTAAATTAAATTTACTTTTTTCACTCATTTGCCTCAGATTTCTAAATAATTGTTTACTTAATACTAACTGAATACTTAGCCAGCGTGCAATATATTTGCATATAAATTACTGAGTTATATATTTATATAAATATATACAAATTATTTATTTACTGCATAAAATTATAGCATAATTATATACTTAAGTAAATATTTAATCGAGGCATTAATTTAATTAACTAGTCTAATTTATATATTATATAATATTTTAATTACAATAATAAATACTAACTAATTTTAATTAAATTTAAAAAAATAATAATAATATTGCGCAAACATAGCACACATCAACAACAACAATAATTCGTTAAACACACAAACTTTTAACTAAAAATTAAATTAATTACAAAAAATAATAAAATTCGCGCACGTTGCCCCAACACAGCTAACTTCACTCCAAACCGCCTCAATCCCACCACACCTCCCCTCACTTCACAACAATCGACGAGGCCGTCGGTCGATAACGACGACTACCATTCACGGAATGTGCCGCATGCGTACTCGCATACAGACTCGTCGTTGCTGTGGTATTACGCACGTGCGCACGATACTTATAACCCGTTATAAGCTCACGTACCGTCTTCCGATATTTATCGGAGAGCACGCAATAGAGGAAGAAATTCGCTGCCGCATTCAGAGCGGCAAGAAAGTTGAAAATATTACCAATAACCGCTTGCAAATTGTTATCGATTTTGACATTCTCCGAAACAATCAAATAGATCGCCCATGGCAGCTGGCAAATGATGAAAAGTAAAACGACAGCGATGAGTGTAACCGTTATGCGGTTCTCCTGCGAAACGGATGAGGAGTGGGATTTGCGTGGCTGTTGAATGAAGAAATGATAAAGAAAGGAAATTAAAAGGCTTTCAAATACAGTGCAGCTCCTGAAGCTCCTGAAGCTCCACCAGCAGTGCATACTTACCCCTTTGCCGCTCATACGTGAACGTCGTATACTATTCGCGTTCGTCATTTCGCCACGTAAATTCTTCGAGCGACGCACCAACATGATGAGGAAACAATTAAAGGTGCCCAATAGCAACAGCGGTATGAGCACGAAAACGAAGAGCGTGAAAAAATACCACACGCGTGTATATGTTGCATTCTCGCCCAATTCCGACAAGCTGTTGACGAAGTGAGTGACCTAAATGTGTGTAAAAGAATGTATATATTAAAAAAAAAGCAAAAAAGTAAAAAATACCAAAAATTTAAAAAAAAAATACCAAAAAATTTAAAAATTAAAAAAAAAATATGTCAAAAATCCTCCAGCACTAATTTCCTCTTCACTCACTTCCTTGCAATATTCTGTAATATTAAAAAACACTGTTTCCGCTTCATGCTCTTCGCGCACCGGCTCCTCGTCGGCTGTCCAGCCATCAATATCCAATAAATCGCCAAACTGCTGCTCTTGCTCAACGCCGTCAGGCAGTTCGGCTGCTTTTGGTTCAGTTTCTACATCGTTACCCTCAAGCGGCGTCGCTGCGCTCACTAGAAATTCGGAATCCAGTAAGAGATCTGGTCGATTATCTAAGGAGAAGAACTTCGTAACCACTCTGGGAATGTTTGTCTCAGCTGCTGTGTGGATCAGAGCGCCTAAGTGGAAGAGAGTAAAATGGAAAGAGAAAATTAAAAAAATATATAACAGAAGGCAGGAAGAGGTAAGGTCTTCAAGCCTAAAATGTTAAAATTTCTTCCTACGTGTACATATATTGGAGCTGTCTTATCTTATGTTATCTTTTGTCATATCTCATAGAACAAACAGAAGAAAGACAGTTGAGTTGGTATAAGAAAGTCTATAAAAAGGGTGATGATCCTTAGTTAGTCTCGTGGAGAATACCGAAGTTGGGTTGGTGTGTCTTTATAGATAAGGGATGTCAGTTTTCGTCTAAGACCATCTCTTTGTGTGGGAGATAAGGCTTTTCTCCTAAAGTATTGACTGTTAGTCTATCTTATTTCATAGAACATACAAAAGAAAGATATTTGGGTCAGTATAAAAGCGTCTTTAGAGAGGAGGGATGACTCCTCTTTCTTAGGAAAGGGTCTCTTAGCGAAGTATACCTTCTAAACTAATAACTCTTAGTATATATTACTTCAAAGAATTCACAGAAGACAGGAATTTCGGTTGGTAGAAAAGTGTATTTATAAATGAGAGTTGTCTATTTCCTATTAAGAGGATCTCTTTGAATGGAAGGTATTCTTTTCTCGTAAAATCATGATCCTTAGTCTATCTTGAGAGGCGGCAAAAATGAGACGACACCCTAGGTTAAGCTAAAAAGCATGGAAAGTAAGAGGTATGTGGTTATTGAGACCACTGAAGTATGTAGTCTTATCTGTGGTGGTATGGGATGAGAACAGATCTGACTGTGTTTCCAGAACCACTTCTTTGTGCGGAGATTGTAATTTCGGAAGCACAAGAAGTATACCCGATCCTCCGCCACTCGCTCTGAACAAATGAAAATGGCAATCTTATGAATATGGGTCCTAGCTCATTGTGCGCTTAGTTAACCCAAGGTTTACAGATAAGCCAGCTGCCGATTCAGCTTTAAGGTTCCCACTACGAGCCAGCGCTTAGATAACATTCATGATTTGGAAGCTACAAAGATTTTGTGCTGAAGTTAGATAAGTCGATACCAAGCTCCCAACCATCAGATCTATGAAAACGGCAGTAGGATAAACGAAAAACCTTGGGAACCCTACTAAGTTCCAGTGACAGTCAAGATTGTTCTAAATCCGAATCCGAACTGGAATAAGAAACTCGTCTGTCTTTGGTATTAGTTTTTAGGCATATGTTCTTTTAAAACCTCTCCATACGAACCACTCGTGATAGAGTTCACAGTTTGCCCTCCCAGAAACTTCTGTCTCTCGAGACCTCGCCATGAGCTTACCCCTTAATAGAGTCGCAGAGGAGAAAAGTCTATGATACTCCTAAGACTTCAACTTCGGTCCTCAAGAATTTACATATAACTCGGAGCCCATCTCTCCAACGTGTTTAACTGCGTATCAAAAACGTGTTTACCTCATGCATACGTGTACTTTCATTTTACTACACAATCGCTGTGCACGCATTCAAGCGTTGAAAACCTCAGCTTTAAGCACGTCATGTTACCTTTCTTTACTTCACGCACACGTGTACGAGTACATTTTGATAGTACGAGTATTTATGCCAATTTCATAGGGCGACTCCAATTTACAGCGCTCAAACCTCGTGCTTACCCCCCATCCCCCTCTCCACTGCATACGTACATCTACTGACCGAGTGCCTATATTACTTACCTTTCATTTGCTCGACACTGCGTGTGCCTCGTTGCAATGCTGATTTTTCTAGCACTTCTGCCGTCTCGGTTGTCACCGTTTCTGCAGCTCGCATGCTCCAACCAAGCATTTGCGTTGACCTCGTCCAACCAGTCGTTAACGCCACTGGCGGCAAAGGTGTAGTAGTAGCTAAGGAAAGAAGTGTTGGTGAGGTTGAAGGCATATAAGCCGGCATGTGTGTCGTGCCTGTGTTGGCCATTGCTTCACTCGCCTGCACTATGCGTTTCAATCTACGCAATATTACATCCGGTTTAGGCTGCCACGCGTGACGCAACTCACCGCCGTCTTCCGCACCGCCACCACCTTCTTCATTATTGCTGCCTCTATTGACCAAATTGTCCTCTTTATTCACTACTGCCCCAGTTGCTGCTGGGGAGTCCACTGCGGCACGTGTATGCCAGTGTGGGTGTTGGTGCTGCTCGGTGTGGTCTGTGCGTTCATCTGTGGCAGGCGCAGAAGCAGCAGCAGCAGATTGACCGCTGCCTTCGAAATCGATATGTGGTGTCGTTGGTGATTTCGGCAATGGCATATAATGTTGTAACGGTAAATGTGGCTCGTTGTCTTCTCGTTGCTGTTCTCGTTGTTGTTGTTGCTGCTGCTGCTGTCGCACACTTTCGTTGTAATTCAGTTGTAGCCATGACAGCCGCTCGGGCGCATTCGCTTGCGTTATATTACACGCCTGGCCATGGATATCAATTGATTTCTTAACGATGCGATACTGATGCTCGAAAGATGTCGAAATGGTGGAGAAGAGACAGAAGAGTGCGACGCCTGTTTTGGGTTTTGCAAAATAAAACAAAAAACATAAAACACAAAACAAAAACAAAATGATATAGGTAAAGATGAAAGCGTGAAAAATATGGAAAAATAAATGGATTTTTTTGTTTTTTTTTTTGGCTCTCAATGAAGTGGCAAGAGACCAACAACAACAACAGCAACAATAGTGACAAAAATGCGGGCTAACTGACAGCAACATATTATACCTGAAGGTATTGCACAGCAGTTTGTGTATTGTGTGTGACAAGCATATTGCCTTTGCATGTTTTGTATTACATTAATTTTTGTACACACTGTGTTTGTTGTTGTTGATCATGTTTTACAGGCTTTCGACTTTGTATGGGTAAACGTGCATAAATATCATCAGATGCAAGCATGCAGCTATATAATTGGTACTTAGAGATGTGCGAAAATTTCCTTGTGTTTAATTATCGATAAAAATAAATAGTCGATAAATTTTTATTTTTTATTTTTTACAAATTATTTTAATGCTTTACGAAAGATCCGACATATTTTTGTTAGATTATCCCTTTATTGATGTGTTTTATATCCCTACGATTTAATTATCGATAACACAAGTAATCGATAAATTTTTACTTTTTATATATATATTATATATTTAGTGAAATGTCTTATTTTCTTAAGTATGTATGATATATTTTAAGTCGACTTGATATTCGGCAATACGAAATGATCGAAAGTTAGTTTCATTGATTTTTTACAATTTTTTTTAAAACTTTACGCAAATTACCGACTATTTTTGCTGGCACAACATTTTATTAAGGTGGCCAAAAATTTAAGTGGATTTATATATTGATAACATAAACAATCGAACAAGTTTTCGTTAAAATTTTTTTAAAATATTGCTTTACAAAAACCATGGCATATTTTGCTGATTTATCGATTTATCAGTTTCGATAACGATTTCATAATCGATAACACAAGTAATCGACCAGTAAGGAAGAAAAGATAATTGAAAAACATATATTTCTTGTACTTTTTTTTACACATCAGAATAACTTTTAGTGAATTAAATTATCGATAACACAATTAGTCGAAAAATAATTAATATTTCTTTTACAAAACCTAACTATTTTTGCTGGAATATTGTTTTATCGGTACGTGCGTTAATTTCAATGAATTTAAATATCGATAACATAAATAAATAATAATTTTTTTTTTGCTTTTGACGCAATTCAGAACAGTTTTAGTGAATGAAATTATCGATAGTATAATTATTCTAAAAATATTTTATATTTCTTTCAAAAATTTCTGATATAATGCTTTATAGTGTGCAGAAATTAAAGTTAATTTAATTAAGGAAAATAATCATAATTTATCAGAAAATATATAATATTTTTTTTAAACTATTTTTACTGATAATATAATAAAAATTTCATATAATTTCAAATTTCCTATAATTTATTACAAAAATAGAGAAATTTTGTTGGATTTAATTATCGATAACACAAAAAATCGATCATAATGCCTATTTTATATTTTATAAGTTATTTCAATGCATTTTATTTATTATTATTATTTTATTATTGTAATATATGCAAAAATTAAAATAATTTTGTTAATCGATAACACAAAATATCGAAAAATGTGCTTTCAAGTTTGGTCAATTATTTTATGACCTTACGAAAATGACCGAGTATATAATTTCTACTTTTTCACAAATTATTCGAATCTTTAGTGCAAATATGCAAATATCATAAATATTTTGTAAAAAAAGAGATATGTGTATTATAATTTGAATATGTATCGATATTCTAACAATCGACTTTCAAATTTTATAAATCTTATCTCTTACAGACATTTTCTTTATTCCTAAGTATTAAAGCATTTTATTTAGTGATATGTGCAATAATATAAGCGCTTTTGTATCGATATCACAAAGTAATCGACTATTTCATTTCTACGCTTTCAAAAATTATTCGAATCTTTAGTGCAAATATGCAAATATCATAAATATTTTAGAATTTGAATATGTATCGATAATTCAAACAATCGACTTTCAAATTTTTCAAATCTCCTCTCTTACAAAATTTCAAGTTTACAATAAATACCTATATTTCATTTCATTGATTATATTTGCACATATTTATATTCAACAAATATTCAAAAATACGTATTATTTTCCGATAAATTTTTTGTGACAAACATTGATCGATTATCAATGTTTTTTTAATTCAAGTAAGATTTTCTGACTCAGTGTATTTAATAATTAGTAGAATTAGGTATAGTACGTGTAAATAAATTTAGTACAATACTTTACACTTATCGATAAATTTGCAACAATAATCATTATTGAATTTATAGATATTAATAAAAATAGTTTGACAGATTTATAATACAGCACGCAGAGTTTATAATACTTTTTATCGATATATAGCGTTCTTTGATTTATATCTAAGTTATGTAATTAATATATCTACTTATCGATAAAATATCGATCGTTAAATGTATACTTGTGAAAGACAAGTGAAAAAATTTATAAAGTTTAAAAGTTGAAAGATATTGAAATACTGAAAGAGTTATCTATTAATAGTTCATAAAAAAATTGCATTTATTTTTGAACTTTCAACAAATCAAACGATTAAGTCTGCATTTTTAATTTCATATTAAACGATAATTTTTACATCACCACTAAAGACACATCACTAATGTGCACCACTCACTTTCACACTCTGCCACTCACACGCCACCCACTCACCTGTAATGACTTTCTTAGCCAACGATTCCGTACAGAATGTCTGCCGTTTAAGCGGGTAACGTATCGCAATAAATCGTTCGATCGTAAAACACACAGCAATGTAAATGGAAATATACGCTACAAAAAAGAAGAAGAAGAAAATAACATAATAAAATTGACAGTTGGTATGCCACGCAATGCAAAGGAACTGAGAATATGGAAGGTAAAAGAGACGATGAAAGTAGAAAGGCACATATTAAGGTATTAAGACATAGTACGTGTGTAAACGTCCTTAAAGGATAGGAGTGTGTGAGCTATAGAACGAAGAAAAACAAATGCAAAAACTGCTCCGCCAATTTGTAAGCGTGTAAGTAACTCAAATTGCTTTTTGGCGCCTCAATCAATTCACTTGTACGAATAGTTCACTGATGAACAATATGTACTGACTATGCAACCCTGCATGCGCTCATTGTTTAATGCATTTATAAGCCTTGTAGGCATCTCATCACGCTTTCTCATATGGTTGAGCACTAATTGAATTACAATTCTACGAATTTTTAACACTTTAATTCGCTGGAAAATTTTTTAGCTACCTCTTAACTTGATTGCGTATTTCATATAGCTCTTGTGCTCTTCGTTTAATAGAGTGAGGAATATAAAGAATAAAAATTAAAGAAAATTATAGGCTTGTCAGTTGTCACTAATCAGCTGTCAGACTGTATATTTTAACTCATAATACTCATATTCTGAGTGTATTATCGAAGTAGTTATTAAATTGAGTACCAAGTCTTTCAGCCGAGCTAAAAACCTTGTCATCCGTCAGTTGTCAGGATGTATTGTTAGTATCTAGTAAAGAATTTAAAGTTCGAAATGTTAATTTATGAGAAGAAAATAAGCTGTCAATCGATTTAATTCGCTGAGTTAATTATTTTACGGCTTTCACAAGGTTCTATGTTCTTGTCAGTTGTCACTTGTCAGCTGTAAGCTTGCATATTTGACATCTCATGTTTATTTTATGATTAAATAGTAAAGAATATTAATAGCTTGAGTTACGAAAATCTCGTATAGGTATAAACTCAAAATCATGTCCCTTGTCAGCTGTCATGTCAGTAACATAATTTTTAGCTCAAGACTGTCAAAAATCACAAATCAACAAAATTCTACCAAGAAGATGTAAAAATTAGATATTCTACATGAGTTTCTCAAGACTTTCCAGTTGTCACGTGTCAGCTGTCAGTGTATATATTACCAGCAAAAATGCTGTTCAACTTGTCCTAAGTTAGTGATTGGTTGTCATTTGGTAAAAAACCCAAAGTACTTCATTCTAAGATAAAACGCTCTTCAGCTTGTCATATTCCAGTTGTCAGCTATCAGCTGTCATGATATACATAATCGCGCAAAAAAAAGGTCTTCAATGACAAATAAATAATTCTCTCTTTAAACTAAGCTTTTATTTATGCCTCCTATCGTCTCTTTTATCTTTTGTGCAGGAAATTTTTAATATTTTAAAATAAAATTCCATCACATGTGATTTATCATACATACCACACGCATCACATAGCCACACTATATAACCATAGCATTTCCAATATAACTCCACATTACGTTGCACATAATCATTATGTTTGAGCGATAGCAGCAATGCCATTGTGAGATAAATAATATCGGTGATGGCTAAAGCGGTGAGATAAATATTTGTTGTGCAACGCATGCGTTTTCTAAAAAAAAAAATAAATGGAAAATTATTTTTAAAAAATATATATAATTTTTAATAAAAAATATATATTTTTTTTAATTTAAATTTATATTACATATATTCTTTTATTAAAAATAAATTTTATTTTATATTTATTCATAAAATATTGTATTTAATTTCAAAGCTCGATTTTTGAAATAATATAGATTTTCGTTATCTTTACTCACCTGGTCAACACATATATGCTCACCGAATTGCCCAACAAACCGATTACAAAAACACATGGCACCAATATGCGTTGCACCACATGACGCACTGCGGCCACATCCGCGGAGTTGAACATATTTGCTATTCCAAAATGGATTTTGTTGTTCCATAAAATGTTATGTATATGTGGTTAGATGAATTGTTGTTGTTGGTGTTGTCGGTGCTATCGTTGTTATTCATGGATTGTTATTTGTTGTATTTACGCTATTTTGCAGTTGTTGTTGTATGTTTGTTGTGTAGGTCAGCACTTAATTGTTTATGCTCCGGTGATGTATTCATAAATTTTGCAAATTTTTCGCTAAGCGCATTGAGTTTTATTGTAAATATTTAATATTAGTTGTTGTAATTTGTTGCTGCTAAAAGTGTTGCTAAGGCACTGAGTGGTTTAGGGATTCAATTGGTGCTGAAAGGGAAAAAATTAAAATAAAAAATTATACATTTGATTAGAGTTATAAAAAATATTATAAATAAACAGTTTCCAACAAAATAAATTGGTATGTTTATCATAAAAAAATTGTTTTAAAAAATATCATAGAATATTAAATTTTTTAATAATATTTCGGATTTGCTAAATATTAAAAAATTATTAATTTCAATATTTCATCATACGATATATCACATGATGTTAGGTCACTTATTTAAAAAAAAATTATATTTAGCCAACCAAGCTGGGCTAACTGATTTAATATAGCCTGAAAATTGGGAATTTGTAAAGTACAATATTTCAAGTGATGTCACATCAGTGTATAATTTAATGTGTGATACATCATGTGATGTGCTGAATTTTTCATATGATTAAAGATAAATTTTTCAATTTTTAAGTTATGAATAAACATATAGCATTTCAGTGGGTTTGACATCACATGATAATTTATTCTGTGATACATCATGTGATGTGGCATCACGCGAAGAATTTTTGATATGACATAGGTATGTAAGACGAAGTTCTCAATTTTCATGTAATATTTCAGCTCGTATGACAACATATGATGAGTATTCACATCATGTGATGAATTTCTTACATAAAAATTTGGCGAGTTATTCATTCATATGACAATTTACTCTGTTTGCTACAATAAAAATCAGATGATGTTTCACCATTTAATGATGTGATTTAGCATGATGACAGTTTTTCAAATTTTTTTATAATGTTTCATTTAATCATGCTTAAAGTCAAAATGTTTAGTAAGGGTGATATCACATCACACAGGAAATACATCACATCATTTCAGCAGCATCACATTATATTCAACACATCACAACACCAAGATTGCGAAGTAAAATTTTCAAGACCTGAATATTTTCTAGAAGCATTGTTTGTTGGTATCCGAGTAGTGTACCTTTAAAAGCAAACTAAAAATTAAAAGTAAACATTTTACTTATATCCGATTTCTCTGCTTGATTTTAGCAAAGTGTGAGTATCAAGTGATATCACTTACTTAAAATAAACGTCTTTTCTAAAAATTTTAGGTGTACAAACAGCTTGTGCAGCACTTATTGATATAGATGGAACAAAATTTTATTACTCATGACATTTAGTCACGTAATTAAAATGTCTTATGATATCATATCATATAATGTATACAATTTTGTAACCTCTTGTATGGCGTCAACCCACATTTCAATCCATCACGTGATTATTTATCACTTGATATCACGTCCCCTCAAAAAAATGTAAGGAAACTCGAAAAAAATTTAAAATAGCTGTACTTATTAATTGGAAAAATAAAAATAAAAAATATATGTTTTGAAATTACAACACATATTAATCATCAACTAAATCATATAATATCACATATTAAAATCAGCAACCTGGCTATCACTCTTCGACCATGCAAGCTTCAAGTTCAGGTTTCATTAATCTTAAATTTTATGGCATCATGAAAAATGAAATCAATAAAGCAGTTAATGCAAATCAATTATTTTTTTTTGTCCTAAATTTACGACATCCACACGATCACATGAGTTATTTATCACAACTACTAGGCCACATGCGAAAATATACAATATAGGTATGAAAAAATTTTTGCAGTTTCCAAGTTATTCATATTTCGAATTTACCTAGCAACAGTTTCTTATTTTCATTCGCTTATTTTTTCTTTCTAAATTTTTTCATTTCAAATCATTTATATTCTCCCGCCTACAGCGCAGCTATCACAACTCGGCCAAATAGACTCAATATATTTACATTTATGATTTGTTTTTGTGCAAGGCAAAAAAAAAAGATTTTTTGTTTATACACGCTGACAAGCTTCGGCGTTCGATGGAAAATCGCATAAACAAATAATAAAATTTTATATTTGTGTTTCTGTTTCAAAATGGCAGAAAATCTATCTTTTTTGTTTATAATAATTTTTTTTATATATTTTTAATTTTTTGTATTTATTTTGTTTGAACTTTATTTTGTTTGAATTTAATTTTATTTGAATTTTATTAATATATTTCATTTTTTTTTATTTTTATATATTTAAAAATTTTAATTTGTTTCTGTTTGTACTTTTTCAGCTGAATTATTGCAAAATAAGCGCAACGTTTGAAATTTCCTTTTGACACAAATTGTCGAAAATCCATCAGTTTGCAAAATTTATTTACTCCTTCTTTGCCAGTTACAGTCAAGGGCAAATGAACTTTTGATTTATTTTTAAATTTCTAAATATTTAAGCATTTTGATTTTTGTATATAAAATCTATACATTTTGTATAATTTGTTTCGCGCTCATTTACAATGTTTACAAAATGATAAAATTTATTACAAATTAATAGCGGAAATTTCAATTAATGTATATTTGACTTTGTATAAATACTTAAACATATATGTGTGTATTCTGCTTAGATAAATATAAAATTTAATTAAAAATGTTTTATTGAAATGAAAAAATATATGCCCTACCCTTGCCTGGGCGTTGTTTACTTCAAAAGAAATGAAATATAGTAAATACGAATTTTAATTTGCCTCCAAAATTACTTGCTGTGCTTAATTTTCTTTTAATTGGCCAAAAATTAATAGTAAACAAAAGCTTATATTCAGCTTATTATGGTAAAATCAATACAAGATTGTGTGTAAATAAAATTTTAAAACTTCTCAGAAAATTTAATACACACATTAAAAAAATAAAATATTTTACCTGCGTCAAAAACCCACCAGTTTTGAACTAGTATACTACCAGTTTACATTTCTATACTGATAATTTATATTCCTTTTGATTTTCAATTAATTCTTCTGGTGTACTTTTAGATCAGCCGATTCTATGGAAATGTCATTTGATCGATATTTTCATATCAATAGGTATAATAATACCTAGTATGGTATGCCTATAGGGATACCTACCAGCTGAAAGCTCGTAGGTACTAGTAAGTAGTAAGTAGTAGTTTAAATTTCCGCAACAACTAGCTCATATTCCATTCATATTCAATTTTATTAGTTTGGTTTATATTTTTTTGTCGTCTTGCCTTGCGAAATGTCAACTGTTTTTTACTCATCAGCTCCGTACTAGTAAAATACTAGTTGGCGCTTTGTAGCCGCTAAATTAATTTTATGGTTTTCCAACAAATAGAGATTTATTTTAAGCCGCCTATGAACGTCCGATGGATTTTTATGAGGAGTTTTTATTTATTATGAGAAAAACACTCGAATATTTCTCCATCAAGCTATGACTACTGGGTCGTAATAGAACCACTGGGAACTGTAAAGGTGATTAACTTGAGAAAATAGACAATCTAAGTTCAATATTATCATACAGTGGGCAGAGACGCATCTCAGGAGAAGCGAACTGCATATAAGGCGGATGAATGCTGGGCAAAAACTTGAGTAGGAGACCTTCTTTTTACACTTACTAAGTCACATTCTTCGTTTTTCGTGGGTGGTCGCCGCTGTTCGATTGAAATTCATGCGATAAAGCTAGCAATCCTTACTGAGCCTCCATGCCAGAGAAAGGCAGATTGCCTCAGGTAGAGCCACTTGAGCATGTTATTCTCGAATGCCCTACCTGGGTGAATTTGGGATGGAACTAGCAGGTAACTGACCTCGCTTATAAAAGAGCGTCGCCTTTACGATTTCGTAGTAGAGGGTAATGTACGAGAAACTTACTGAGTTCGTTACTCGATCATTCGGCGAAGAGTAAAAGTATCATCAAGTAGGAATTATTCTATCATGAAACCACCTTCAAAGTAAGCTTGCCTCACCTAGAGAAATTTGAATGTTCAATGCGTCTCCAGGGGACATTCCCAGAAATATATACAAGCGGAATTATTCTCACTATAGCACTACACTTTGCTCGTATAAAAGTCCTTAAACAAGCATTTTGTTAGCTTAACTTATGTATGTGGAAGAGATTGCCGATTTGGAAACAGTGGCACATTTAGGCCATAGTCAGGCCATAGTAGGTCGCTGCTTTAGTTTCAGGCTCACGTTGTGAAGCTCCGTCAGTATCATCTGGAAAAGGCTCATAGCCGTTTTGCATGCCATCCCATGATGCAATGCTCTATAAAGATCTCAATCACCTTTGAAATACACTTCTTTTTCAGAGAGTGTAAGCCAATATGCCTCTCTCTAATCAATTTTGGCCAAAAAATGCCTCGACTTTCAACAGACGACTTTTGCTAACATGTCATGGGAAGCGCCATGAGTTCAAACAATGGCGATACCAACATCGAAAATTTAAAAATATTAAATTAAAAAAACAAATTTTTCCAATTGCAAACAACCGAGTGTATTTCTGGCACTAATTAAAAAAGTTCTTCGTGAAAATCTCGGTAGGTGGCGCTAGAGACGGGAAATTCCTAAATACTGCTTTAACTATCCAATTTTATGCATATTTGGAACATATTTTATACAATTGAAAAAATACATATATATTTTGAAAGAAAACTTAAATGTATATATATTTTCTAAAATAAATAAAATAAATAAATTGGATATTCTAAAGATAATAAAACACATTTTGAAGGACAGCTGCGAATTCTTTAAAATTTACATTATGACCGAGATATTTCCCAAAAAATTTAACTCTTGAAAAAGAACTAACGTGAAGATCTTCTATTCATTAAAATTACGAGAATTCAGAAAAATATTATTCAGGAGAGTTGCCACTTTTTTTCATTTTCTTCTTTGAGAGTTGGTAAAAAAAATTAAATGTTATAAAATTCCCTTTTCATGTGCCAATAAAGTTAAGAAAGTTTAAAGTGAGAACTATTTTTTAAGAGTGCTGCCACTTATTTAAAACAAATGCAATTAAAAAATAAAAGGAAACTGAATTAGATCGAGGATAACAATCTAATTAACGATTAGAAAGCTTAAAATGGAAAATATTTTTAAGAAGGGTTGCCACTTTTTCAAAAAAAAAAATAATAAAAACGCATGAAGAAGAAATAAATTAGATATTACAATATGAGTATCAATTTAAAAAGCGTAAAGAAGGGTTGCCACCTTTTAAAAAAATATTAAAAGCACATGAAGTACAAATGAATTAGATATTACAATATGGATATCAACTTAAAGAGCCTAAATAGAGTTTTCAATTGAAAATATTTTTGAGACGGGTTGCCATATTTTCAAGAAAAAATTTTAAAAACACATGAAGTACAAATGAATTTGATATTACAATATGGATATCAACTTAAAGAGTGTAAAGAAAGTTTACAATGGCAAATTTTTTAAGAAGGGTTGCCATCTTTTAAAAAAATATTAAGAACACATGGAGAACAAATAAATTAAATATTACAATATGTATATCAACTTAAAGAGCGTAAAGAAAGTTTACAATGGAAAATATTTTTAGAAGGGTTGCCAACTACTTAAAAGGTTCAAATAAAAAAATTAGGAAAAAGAAATTATTAAATATTCAATTAAAGGTATCGAACTAAACATCTTAAAGAAAGCTTACAAAGGGAAAGATTTTTGAGAAAGCTTGCAGCTATAATTGATTTAAAAAAACATTACAGTTTTTATGAATTATTTTTTAAAATCAAAAAAGCTTGAACTTTGGCAAGCACACTTTGAGCATGGTTGCCTTTTCCTTTCACTAAATTGCTAGCTTTCTAATAAGAAATTCATAAAATACTTTATTAAATATTTAATATATTTGTTGTTTTAATTTTTTTAAATAAAAGATATTATTGAATAAAAAAAATTGAAAAAAAAATCATAAAAAAATATTATACAAATATTTAAAGCATAGACTAACTGCTTTAAATCTCAGTAAAAGATTTGCCACTGTTTTCGCCAAATTGCTACTTTTCTAATAATAAATTCATAAAATACTTTATTAAATAAAAAATATTATTGAATATCAAAAAACTTTAAAAATAAATCCTAAAAAATATTATAAAAATATTTAAAGCACAAATCTCAGTGAAAAATTCCTTTAAATACTTAAATATTTTTTTATTAAAATCATGGCACACACACACATAGTAAACTCAATCTCTTGTGATTTCCCTAACAAGCCAAGCAGGATATGCGCTATTTCTTTGTACAACTCTTATGCGCAAAATTAAGAAGAAAAAAATAGAATCCCTAAAAGCCGCATCTTTTAAAACACTTTGCTTTGCCCTCAAAAGCTGCAAACAATACGGTGCATATTGCTGCTTAATCCCTTTTTAGCTCCTTTCGCTGCGCCACACTCATGTATGTATGTTTGTACGAGTATGTGTAATTTCTCTAACATACACATATGTTCCGTGCCAATTCCCGTTACATGTGCCATTATTTTACTATAAAATGTTGCATATTTTCTGGCGCAAAGAAAATGTAAGGACTATAAGAAGGAAGGCATAAGAAGGACTTTGTTACACTACTTACCACATACTATGTATTAGAAATATATAAACAAAGTCATATGTGGGTATGTTATTTTTATATATATCTACATATGTGTGGGTATATGTGCATGTGCCTTCACTTTCTTTTCGTTACTTTTGGACACAAACAATATGTGACTTACTTTACTTTACATCACTTTACTGCATTTTGTTTGACTTTATTTTTATGCGCCTGTTTATATGCTTCTTAGCTTGTTTATATTTATATATATTTTCCTATTTTTGTATTTTTGTATTTTTGTATTTGTATTTGTATGCGGGTTATTGTTTTGTTATTTTCCAAACGCTTCTTTGTGCTTCTCGTTTGACTTTATTGTACTATGGACTTTGGCTATTGTTGTTATTGTTGTTGTTGCTTATATTGTTATTATTGTTGTTCTCTTGTTAGCGGTGCTCTTTGTTGTCCGGATGCTGGTGTTGGCAATACTTGTCTAATTCAACTACAACAACAACAGCGCGTGCAACATCATCAACATCAACAGACTGCTAGCCGAACAGACCGACAGATGGCGCTCAAAGTGCCCATTCGCTGGCCAACATTCATAAACCGCACAATTTGTGTGACTTTCTGTTGTTTTGTCATCAAAGTTTTTTATTATATTTATCCGACAGAGTGCAGAATGGCATATTTAAGTGGTTGTATACATAAATACATACACATGTACATATGTACATTTCTGTCTACATATTAACCTATTTGAAATTTTAATAATAAATAACTGAGACAAGGGTTGAGTAAAGAAAATTTCTCAATTGGTACATATTTTCTTAATAAGCTTTTAATATTTTCTTCAAGAAATCCAAGAAACTTACGAATTTTTTTCATAGTTACAGGTTGGAGATAACCTCAGACCCTCTTTGGGGTCTGACTACTTAACTGAAAGGTTTGAGAGGAGTTGATAATGAGTGTCAGGGGGCACTTCCTCTTGCAAATGGTTAAGTAGATAACATTCCATCGGTATAATATTCCTCGTAAGACGTACATTTCGAATTCCTAGCCCAAGCAGCAGTACTTATACATACAGATTTTAGCATTATCTGAGAGTCCTGAGAATCCGATTATTCTGGGAGCACGAAAAGTTCACATACTCATCCCTTTGGCTTATGTATTTATAGGAAATCATAATATAGCACCGGTGGTTTCTTTGAAACGCCTTAAGTTCGCATATAAATAAGACCTCTTCTTTCTTCAGTAACACTTTTGGTCGAATTCCATTGAAATAAGCCATCCGTAGGCAAACTGAACTATTCTAGAACCTAATTTTGGTATAAGATTTGAAAAACCTCATTTTGGAATCGATATTCCTAATGATCTGTGGAAAAATCCGAAATTCTGCCAGAAGTTGACCCTTCAAGCATAATCCAGGTTTAACACAGTAACCACATAAATGAACTATTAGTTAGACTCTAGTGGCAGAAACTTCCCAATTCTCCTACTTTGGATAAGAATATGATTTAGAGGGCGCTCGAGAAATATTAAATATATAAAAATGGTGACTTTTACTCGCGGAGTGAGTTTCTGGGAAGCTCCTCCTCCTAATTTTAATGTGAGTCTTGATGTTTTTCCAAACAAATTGGGTGATCTGCAGTTTATTTAAGCTGCCTCGAAAGTGAGCAAAGTTTTTGACTGGCTTTCATCTGGGAGTGGTCAGAAAGGATTCTTTTGCATAGTTCAAGCAGCTCACGACTTCCGGTATTAGACCATGTATACCCTGGGTAGCTTATAAACATCCGTGTGGAGGTGAGCTAAAGTGAGAAAGCGAATCCCATTCGGTTGTGCGTAGGGTTTGGGACCCACTACATGAAAAACAAACCCCAATGAAAAAACAATATGTGTCTCGGATGAGAGATACTGATTCCAAGATGAACGAAGTTATCTCCGACTTCAAAGTAATGACTGTCAACAGTGACATGGGAACCGAGTCCCGAATGTGATGACTGTTCACTACCAGACCCATTCGCTTCGATTCCTTATCCAGTTTACGCGGACTTACACCAGCAGCTGAAGGTTGTAACTTCCCTATTCAGTTCTGCAACTCTTATTATTTTCTCCAGCAATAAATTAAAGAAGTCATACACAGCTCTTATTAGATGTCAGTAATACACTCAGAGGCGGCCTGACATTCCCTGCCAAGGAGCTACAGCAATTAGAAAATTTATTTTCTATAACTTTTGTATAGTGATCGGACCAGAACTCGAGCAGTGGTCACAGAGAAACCCTCTAGAGGTAAAAAATATGGTGGACAGCTGAGGGACTTCACATGTGGTACTCGCTTTTTATTCGTCTTTCATGCATTAAGGAGGCTTTCATACGATAAGTATTTCTACCTTACTTTGAGGAGCATTCTCTCTGTTCCAGTCTTTTAGAGCCTTCGAAATCTATACAACCTCTCTCACTAGGCTTGTAGCGTTGTATTTAGTATTCCTTTCAGTATTTTTACAACTCTTCACCACATGCTTTTGTCGCCCTAAGTCGTCTTAATCCTCCTTAAGTACTAACCATTTCATTTAACGACCTCTTCTGACCCACTTGTAATGAGGAGTGGAAATGAAAAGTTTTGTATTAAACCATATGCATAATGACCTGTAGCATCTTCACTTGGCATATACCACACCTCACACTCGCACCTTCTTCCACATACTTAAGATAGATCCTTTAATTAAATATGTCCTTAATTGAAAGGTTGCAATGAAAGATGCTGATGAAAAATTTGCCTTATTTTTGTTGTCATAAATCAGCAGCCCCAGAACTGTTGAAGTCACAAAGTACAAAAACAAACATCGTAAATAACAACAAATGAGTAAAGGTTAGTAGCAATGGCAACCGCAACAACAACAACAACAACAGCAGCAGCAGCAGCAGCATTAACAAAAAATTGCTGTGATGATACGCGTCAGTTGGCGCTGTCAGCGGCGCGCATTTGTCATTAAAGCCAAATGTCATTTGTATTTTGGTATTTATTTATGCGTTGTGTAAACTGAGGAGACACTCTCACACATATGTATGTACGTATGTACATATGTGTGTATAGTAATTTATGAGTATGTGTTAAATTAGTTACGCATATTCACTTTCACAATTCGTTATTCATATCATTTGAATTGATCCGAGGACGTTGGAATTGACACTGTGCAACCATAGAAGGTAATTTTTGGGGGACCTCAAAGCTTGATCTGGAAAGTTCAACCTCTTCAAGCTAATATGAGACAATTAAAAATTTGAGTAATATCATAAATGAAGTAATTTTCCAGCACCTGATGAGGTGCTTGCCGTCCCCAGACAGCCATCAGTTGCTGGTCTCCCCCATCAGTCCTCTGGGTCAACATTACAAGTCCATCATTCGCCTTTAGCTTTTTTATACTAGTCTTCAGTTATCATCAAAAGCCATCCACGGCCAACTCTCAACAATTTCCATATAAAAAGTCCAGCGACTCCCTTTTAGCTGGCACTATACATGACATTGCAGGTACATGCTCGTCAGTCACAACGATGTTATTGCAAATCGCCGCTCTTACTATCAGAACACTTACCAACAGGACGGTCTTGGCACGAAATCAGAGTGCTTTGTGATGGGTTCTCGATTGTTTTTGCTAATACCACTGCAAGCAAAATCTCAGATTTTTGTGGGGGGGTGTGGTATACCACTTGACTCCTCATTGAGTGAGCATTACTAGAGTTGTGGAACCAGCTCATTCCAGAAGCTTGAATTCCTTCTTTTTCTTCTTCTTCTTCTTCTTCTTCTTCTTCTGTGTCCTTATTTTTCTTCTTCTTCTCTTCTTATGCTTCTGCTTCTGCTTCTCTTTCTATTTATATTGTTCTTCTTCTTCTTCTTCTACAACTACTACTACCCTTCTTCTTCTTCTTCTACTACTACTACTACTCTTCTTCTTCTTCTTCTCTTCTTTTTCTACTTCTTCTTTTTTTCTATTCTTCTTCTTCTATTATTTTCTTCTTATTATTCTCTTCTTCTTCTTCTTTTTATTCTTCTTTTTCTTCTTCTTCTTCTTCTTCTTCTTACATGGCTGTCTGATGGCCGATCTTAAATTGCTCTGCACCGAATTAGATGCCATGGGCTAGTGAGACGCAGATGAAGAAGCTACAATCTTATCAAAACACCAACCTTGAGTATTGCCATGGGTAAACTTGATTTCGCCTCTGACACATCTGCATACATTGAGAGACTTCCATGGCTCCAGTTAAGGAGCATGCTTTGCCAAAAAATATTTGCTTGGATGCTACGCATGCTACTAAACAGATTCTTTTTTGCAATAATTAACCGAACCACTGGATGTGACGTGATACCGACAGATCTTAAACATCATTCACAGAGACTCAGCCAACACCTATCTTGTCTCTTTTCCCATGAATGATGATGTCAGAACTCGATTATCATCCCAAGCAAAAGTGGAGCTCGAACTGTCTTTTAAGACCTGAGTAATGCTGGCGCAATTATGATTGGAATACATTAGTAAACTTCAGATTTCCGGTTTTAGATTTAATAATTCCACGCAATGTAGAAAATCCAGGCCATATCTCTCATAATAATTGAAAGACTTCGCCCTCAGACTACTTCGGCTCGTAATATTATTTCACTGACTGATGATAGTCCTGGCACAAATAACATCTGTTTACCCAACTTCTATCTATCCGTACCAGACTCCGAAATATCCAACGTATAACCCACATACAATGAGTTTACGTCTTAGTCCAACCAACTCTTTGCAGCTAGTTTCCGCGGCCTCTCCCTAGGAAAACCTTGATTATAACGATAAAGTTTTGCTTGCTTCCACTTGGGATTACCAAAATACAAATTACAAAAATAACAACGACGTCATCAAGCAACGGGTTCTAGTAACAAATACCCAACTATGGGCGATCGCGGTAGCCGAGGCGTTGGGACTGCGTACTGCCATTCGTGCAGCCAAAAAATTATAGAAAATTAATTTAAATAAAAAATTAAGCTGAATTTTCTAATTGTGGTCGCCCCTCGGCAGGGTATGTCAACCGCTCCGAGTGACATAAAATGAAGGGTCTTCATACAAAAAACCATCAGCCGTTCGGAGGCGGCTTAATATAAACTGTAGGTCCCTCCATTTGTTGGAAAAAAATTAAGACGCAAAACCACAAATTGGAGGAGGAGCTCGGCCGAAAATCGCTTTAGCGGTTACAAAGCGCTAATTATATATATATGGGTAAGTGAGTCGAAGCATATATCCTTTTTTTAAGGATTTTCGCTGAATCTTTGTAGAATATCTTAAGAAAAAAAAACAATCACGCCTCGAGGGATCATTCTATTCACATCCTTAAGTGTCCTTACTTACTTAAGGAGTAAGCTACTTGGAACTGAGTGATAGATGCTTCGGTGATTGGTCATTTCTTATAGAAAGTCTATTTAAACAAGACGTTGAACTGTCGTATTGTCTTATTGTTTGAAATTTTCATTTATTTTATACGAATTATTGTTATAAAATATTAAAAACCCAATAAAAACTGATAAAACCCTCAAGTTGTCTTAGTTCCATCACATGTCTTGGCTGAGCTTGACTTTGTTTTTGTTGCACAGTGTAAGTCAATGCTGCTTATCCTTAGCGCATATGCAAGGGTTTGAGTTCCTGGAAGAGTAAGACGTACAAGTAGTTGGTCGTTGATTAATTAGCTTCAAGTGTAAACCCAACACAATGTACATATGAGGGTGTGTGTGTGTGTGTGTGTATGTACGCATTACTTTGAAAGGGTATCCTTGCTGGTTTAGTATAATGAATGTGAGAGCAATTTCGATGAAACACACATACATACATGAGTATATGTAGTTTTATCTACATACCTATGTATGTGCAAATAATAATAGTATACTATAGCGATGCATTTAAATAAACATACAATTGTCTAAGTATAAATACGAGTATGTATGTATGTATGATAAATAAACATTGAAGAAGAATAAATAATTGACATTTCGCACAACTTGACATGATGGTTGACAGTTGAAGGAATATTATGATAATGCACATATATACACACATATACACACACACACTAACATGTAAACAAAGCCATATATTATTTGTGAAAAGGTTAATATATTTTTATATATAAATATATATATGTATGGATTAACAAAAGTTCGGTCAGTTGGTGACCTGCAATTTGTTTTTGTTAAATCTAAAAATACCAAATTCTTTCCAAATATTTTGTTAATTTTTCTTTCAAATTTTAGAACGATTGACTAAAATGGAAACGAGAAAACGCAAGACAGCTGAGGATAGTTCGGACGAAATTCCACCACCAACGCAAATGATTCTCTTCGCCATGTGATTCTCTTCGGGTTTCGACGTAATTTACAGCTAATACAAATATTCAGTGAATGCCAAATTTCATATGGAACGATTGCTCCATCTTTAAATACTATTTATAAGTGGTTCCAAAGATTCCCGACCGCACATCCTTCCGTAGAGGACGAGCTACGAAAAGGTCCACCAAAATCTTCCACTGATGACGTCACTGTAGTTCTGGTGAAGTCCGAAATTGACGAAGACCCACGATTGCTATTGAATTGGGCTTGAATGACATGGCTATATCGCGAATATGAAATAATCATCTGGGATACACTAAGAAATCTGATCGATGGGTACAAGGAATTTTAAATGAGGCCCCAAAAGAGGCTCGAGTACATTTTGCTCAATTTTTCCTAAACAAATTCGAAAATGGTCAATTTAGCAATTTTTGTAAAGTCATTACTGTTGAAGAATATTGGTTCTTTAAGTACGATCCAGAAACAAAACAGCAGTCCGTGGTACGGGGCAAAACAGGAGCAACAGTTTACTTCACCCGATCTAAAATCGTAGCTGCTATTCCACTGGGAAAGAGTCAGACGGTTACTGCAGAATAGTACACCGAAGAGTGCTTACCAAAAGTTTTAAAACATTGTTGGAAAATAGGAAGATAGTGGATTTGCGACTTTTCACATCATGATAACGTGCCATCCCACACTGCTGAAATAACGACTAATTTTATTGCGATCTCTGGGATCGAAGAAATACGTCCAGCACCATATTCCCCGGATAAAGCACCTTGTGAATTCTGGTTATTTTCAAAAATTAAAAGGAAAGGTCTTTAACAGCAACGAATAGATAATTAATGCGGTTAATGCTGAACTTGATAAGCTTAAAAAGCATGACTTTGAAGACTGTTTTCAGAAGTGGATCTATAGGCTAAAGAAATGCATGCACATCAATGACGATTATGTAGAGAAGATAAAAAAGGACAAAGATTGCGAGTAAATACAAAAAGACTTTTTTTGGTTTTTGTTTTTTCTAGCCAGCTTACCGAACTTTTGTCAATCCCCTCGTATACATATATAAATGAAATTGAAAATGACAATTCTTGCGGTAAAATTTATTACGGTTGCTTAAGGAAATTATTTCCTCTATAGTTTTCTTTTTATTTCAGCGACTGAGTTTGATTCCTTAATGAGAGGCCCTGCCTGAAGGTTTCAAAAATGCTTTTTAGTTTCTCTTACATTTAGACTGTTTTTAAACTCATAGAGGTGAGCTTAGTTGATGCGGCTGCTGGTCACTACCAGCGCAGTTATGCCAAAAGGTCCATTGTGGTACTGTTGTGAGGCTCCTGTGTTCACCTTCTCAAATGATCCAATCATTTCGTATGCCTTATAACGACAACTAGATTTCCAATTACCGCTGAGGCTAGCTCAGCGAGACAGCCGTGTTTTCCGAGGAATTTGTGACGTGCAGATGTCAAGACTGGGCACTGACAGCGGTAGTGCCCGATAGACTACTCCTTTACTTCATCCCTACATTAGAGTGGTAGCCCATTATTTTCCCATGAAGCCCAATTAAACAGTGTCCATCATGTTAATGGAGGATAAGCTGTTTTGATTATTTCACGTCCAACATCGGTCATAGCTGTCTGGTCACATTACACGTGATCTCCGGCGAGCTTAAGCATGGATTTTACCATGGACAGAGGTACACCAGCATTATGGGCATGTTTATTGTGGGTGGAAGGGTTTCTTCTCTTACCAGTTTGCCTGCCATGCAATTGCTTGGGATGTCACTGTGTCCAGGTACCCAGACCACAACAGCACTAGATTTAATTGAGAGTTTGTTACATTATAAAGATCTGATGGCAGCTTGACTATCGGAGTATTTTCTTACCGATTGTACTTCTGCCGTAGATTTGATCAACCATTCGGCAGCCTCCATGTTTGAAAAGAGTGCCGCTTGGAAAAGGCTGCAGTGGTCTGGCAGTCTCATGCTCATGTTTAATGACTATAGCTCCCTGATTGAGAACGTTGATGGTCTTCCACTCATGTCTCTTTGGGATTCTCGTGGAGAAAATATTGTTAAACCACATGCTGAAGGTGGTATAATCTAACTCCTTTGGCACTTCTGCAGTTTAATCTGTTTGCGTCGCAGTCCGCGTGTAGTTTCCCGTATAGCTCCAGAGTTGAGAAGAGTGAGGAGTGCTTTTGAGTGAGTGCTCCCTTTATCAGGATAGCAGCCGATCATTGAACTCACACTAATTTGCCCCTGAAGGTAATTTTATCTAGTGACGGACACCAAACGTTGACGGCGTAGAATAGAATTGGTCTAACTACCGTAGTATACACGATACTCGGTCCTAAAACCCCATCTCTTTCCTATCGCCGCTTTGCAGTCGTAAAGTGTAGTTTAGCTTTCCTTGATCTTTCTGCCAAGTTCCGACTACAGTTGAGTTTGCTATCTAAGATTATCCCGAGATATTTGAATTCGCTAGAGATCTCCACGGCCTTTAGTTTAGGTGGCTTAAATGCAGGGGATCTTTACTTTCTATGAAATAGAACCATTTCGGTTTTATCGGGGTTTACATCCAGTCCGCTATGCTTGCATTTGCAGTTTCCGCAAAACCTCCATATCGACTGTCTTCTAGTGGCTGTTACGAACTAGATATTTCAGTTCTGGATGTATGTATCAGCTTTCTTGCAGAATACGCTCGGACAAAAACATGTCCGATGATTGGAACCTAAGTGTACTCTCTCCAATCCATAAAACGGGGGACCGCATGATCTGCAGTGGGATAAGCCTCCTAAATATCTTATTTAAGGTTCTACACTGAAAGACTAACATCTACTAAAAAAAACTGGTTGATACTTACCAGCGACCAGATATTCAGTATACGTCAAATCTTGGAAAATACCCGTGATATATGGTAAGAATCGATGCACAGCACAGTAAGGAGCTGCCTCTAAGCCGCTATAATTGGCATTTGCTATTCCTGCAAAATTTATACGGCTGTGTCGGCTGACGCTGGACAACACCAGAAGCGTAGTCAGAATTGTGACGGACCTCACGAAGCCGTTCGTTACCAAACGGGGTTTCAGACGTTAGTTCTGCCTTCCCGAATCTTGGGAAAAGAACAAAGCGAATGGGTCTGGTACTGAACGAGAACAAGACGAAATATCTCCAGTCATCAAACAAACAGTCGTCACATTTACGTCTTGGCTCCCGCGTCATTGTTGACAGTCAGAATTTCGAGGTCATAGCTAATTTCGTCTATCTAGGGACCAGCAACACCACCAATAATAATATCAGTCTAGAAATCCAACTCAGACGTACCACGCGTCGGGAGGCCTGTCGTCGAAAATTGCGAGGAAATCATGGAAATAGTGGAAACAGACCGTCACGTGAGCACTTATTTCATTGCTGAGGAACTAAAGATAAGCCAGAAAACCGTTTGGAACCATTTGCATAACCTTGGATTCAAAAAAGAAGCTCGATGTTTGGGTGCCACACGAACTAACACAAAAAAACTTGAAGATCCGAATTTCCATCTGCGAATCGCTGTTGTATCGAAACAAAATCGACCCATTTCTGAAGCGTTTGATGACTGGCGATGAAAAGTGGATCACTTACGACAACGTCAAGCGAAATCCGGACTTGGCACCAAATGATTACAATCTTTTCCTGTCCATTGCGAATACTCTTAATGGTGAGAATTTGGCACATTGGACGCAGCGTCCTACGTGAGGGGTATAATGAAGTTGGCATCTCGTTGGCAACAAGTTTACGAACAAAACGGCGCAGATTTCACTTAAATCGGACAAATGTACACAAAGTTATCATATTTTGAAAAATCAATAAAAAAAACCGAACGAACTTTTTACTTGAACTTATATTTGCATGTTTCAGCGCAATAAGAGGCAGCTACTACCCTGACTAGGTCATATTTTTCGGAAGTATGAAAACACTTCAGCTCTAAAGGTGTTCAATGAAACCGCTGGCGATGCAGAGGAAGAGAAAGACTACTCCTTTTGGTTAGATTCGAGTCAAGAAAAATCTGGCTGCACTTGGCGTCACCAAGTGGGGTCGAATAATGCAAAGAAGAAAAGAATGTCTTACTATTGTTCACTTAAGCGGTGTCAATTAAAAATAAGCACATACACCACAATTTCATACACTAACGCAACAACCCTGTCATTTCCTCCGTTTTCAAAAGTTTTGAAACCCCTAAATGTGTTAATTGTAATTTATTATAATTTTTTTCCAATTGAGGAAACTTTGTACACGCAAAAAAAAAGAAAAAAAATTCTATGCTTCTGAGTCTCTTAACAAAAAAGACAAAAACTTATTTCCAACAAACAAACTAATATTAAAGATTCATAATTTTTCGACACCGCAACATTGGCAAAATACTTGGGAAAACTTTCGAAAACTTACTGACACACTTTATCTCGAAAGCTTTGCCACTAACTGACAACACTAAGATGCTGGAATACATATGTACATACATACTCAGGCATATGTGTGTGTATGTATGTGTCTAGTAAGTATATTTTCATATGCATTCCATTGAGCTTATGTAATCAGAAAATACCGCAAAACATAAAATAAACTGACGGTATTTATGAAAATAGTGGCACTGCAATAATAATAACAACAACAACAACGACAACAACAACAGTAGTAGTAGTAACAGCAACAAGAGCAATCTGACAGGCGCTGAGTGTGTGAAATGAAGAGCGAGTGACGTAACGAAATTTCACCATGTATGTGTGTGTGTATATGTGTGTATGTGGTTTTTCCGCAACAACCATACATTATATACATTTATGTATGTATTGTTTACATTAAATAAATATGAAACAAACACACACACACTACGCTACGCCCATCAAATGAAAACTTTCACACCTTTAACGCTGGCAACGCCTGTGTGAGTCGGTCGGTCGGTGAACTAGTGACAAACCATAAAAAGGCAACAACAACAACTATAACAACACTTACATTTCACCACACTCTCGCTGGCAACATTGTTGACCTATTTATTGTTGTTTTTGCGCGCTCTCATAACTTTTAACAGAAATTTATTAGAAACAATTGTTTGTTATTTTGTTGCATATGCACAGGCGCTAGCGCATAAAATGACGCATACAAGAGCTTGCTTGATATATAAGTATTATGCAATAGGGAATTGTGCAGTTGTACACACGCAGTGTGGGCGTGTTGAAACTGCAAAGTCAGTCACTTAGGCATTTAGTCAGTTAGTCAGTCAGTCGGTCAGTTGGTTAGTTTGCCAGCCTGTCAGCTCGATTGTAACTTGGTTTGTTGTTGCTCGCTGCTGACATGCACCAATTAGCATTTTGGTAGTTTTTCGCGGTGTCATTGTAGTGGTTACAAAACAATACAAACATTTTAAAATGGCACTTCAGTGGGAAAATAAACTCAAAAATATATATAAAAAAAATAAAAAATTAAATTAAATGAAATGCCTATGATAATTGCTTGAGGGTATTGGTATAATTTTTGAGGCTTAATAAAATTCAAAAAATTTTATTTTACGTTGTTTAACAGCGGAGTGATTTTCTTTTTCTTTTTTTTTTGATATTTTAAAAATATTTTGAGAGCCAAATAAATACCCCGAATGCATTTAAAACTAAATTTTATTAACTTTTCGAAAAGTGGTTGTCCGCTTCTGGCATAAAATATAATTTTTTTTAGTTAGACCTGCAATGGGATGCGTTCCTGCTTCTGAGTATGCAGTAATAGTTACAAGACTATATCAAATCCTAATCTGATGACCTCACAACCTTGAAACGTGAGCAACTATGAAGCGAGATGCAGTAACCAACCCGTGTGTAGAGCCTTGGGTAATGCCTAAAAGGGCGAGAGCTTTAGTGTAGCCGCTCCGACATATTCAGATTAAGGAAAAATGTCACTGGAGATACGACAGTGAGCAGGTAGCGGTATTGAGGCTAGCAGCTACGCGCTGTGTAAATGTATCCAAAATATAAGTTCACCAACGTAACTTAGTTGTGCACTGGATTTGAAGCCCACCAAGTAGAAACCAGCTCCAATGAAGAAGAGATTGCAGGCACGAATGACCACCAAGGCAGATGTAAGACTAAAAATAACGATTTAGTGGCATGCAACTGGAATGTCTGGTCCCTACACTGGGAAGGTGCCGAAGGATGGAAGCGAGTACGCCATTGTGACATGCTCTCCAGTGGCAAATTTGGCGTTGGATTAGTGGTAGGAGAGAGACTCAGTCGCATAGACCTAGCATTCATCTCTGAGGACGAAGGTCTCAACACAACTTGCAAGAAAGCCAAGTTCTTCGACATATTTCGCTCATTTGTGACCACGCCGCGATGGAAGATAAAGACGATGTGACCAAAAATACCTTTTATAAGTGCCTGGAGCATATTTAATGCTGAATCTATTACGATCTATCAAAATTGTTATTGCTAATCTCAACGCCAGGGGGAGCAAAGAGGACAACTTCGGCAGAACATTCAGAAAATTCAGCCTCCTCGACGAAACGTCTCCAAGTGATCTGAGACTAGCATCGACTTCAACGGAGTTCGAAATAAGGTTGCCTGTAGTACTAAATTCCAACATTCAAACTCATCAAGCTACTTGGTTGTCTCCGGATTGAAAATTCTCTATACCAAATCGATCATGTTGTGATAGATGGTCAACATATATCCAGAGTTTTAGACGTACGTAAGCTTCGAGGACCTAAAATGCAAAACCAGATAATTCAATGGAAAATGTTGCGTGCCTTTGCAGAAGATTTCAGGACCGGAGCTTACTTATGTAGAACTCAGAGTACTGTATACTGTGTTTAAGAAGAGAACACTTCGACTGCTAAAGGGCAGCGAATGTACATTGCCCGAAAATGGCAAGCCCGAAACCCACTTCGTGTAAGGTCGTAACGAGCGTACTGTATGAGAGTATAAACCTCATCATTAACAAACTGATTTGACCTGAACAGAGTGATTTTAGACTTGGCAAATGTACAAGATCAGATGGTCACCAAATCTTGGTGCGCAAGCATGGACGATGGCAATATTTGTTAAGTCCGCTTTGGGAATTTTCGAGAGAAAATTGAAAAGACAGAATGATGAGTTCTATGAGACATATAACGACGTCGTCCTGGTTCAGCGAATTAAGTTGCAGAAGCTACACTACTTAGGATGAATGAAAGCACTCCAGTTCCGATAGCATTCCGTGGAAAAGGTTGGCGGGTGTAGAGGAATAAAGAGACTTCCACTGCATTGGAAAGTTGAGGTGGAGAAGGATCTGGCTTCACTTGATGTCACCAATTGGCGCCGAGAGGTGAAGAAAGAATACGAATATCCCACCTCATATATCTTCAAGTCTTCTTATGTAAGATGAAAAGTAGCAAGACACCATTATAAACTGAGGAAATTCATTGACTTCTACATCTTTTCGATCGAGGATCCAATTGGTCTTCACTTTATTACGGGAATCACCGCTGTGGTTGTCTACTAGAAAACATATATATTTTTTTAGGAATATTGAGGTCTCCTTGTCACCTTTGGTAATTTCGGCAACTTTTCCTTCGAGGACATAGCTGTAGTCCTGCCTCCCATTCAGGTCCATCATTAGTGTAGATTTAACTTCCCTGTAGCCTTGTTTTCCGTCCATTCCTCCAGCTGCACAGAAAGCAGTAAGTTTCTCCTTTAGTTACGTTTAAATTTTTATAACTTTCTCTCTCTCCCCCATCCTTTCTCTATTTTATCTCACCCTCGCTCTTGCCTCAATTACTGAAATGTCGCTCTCATTCATTGCTGTCACTGTTCAAGCGGCTAACAAAAATTTGCCGAAAATTGAGGTGTTGACAAATGCGCGCGTCTAATCAGCCACTTGACGGATAAAATCCAAACATATGTTGCAACAACAACAACAACAACAAAAACAACAGCATGCAAATGAAACACTACAAAGTTTACAACAAATCAGCGAATAGCATTTTATGGCTGCATCGACAACAAGCACTACGAAAGCAGCAGCAATAACAATAACAACAACAGCAACAACAAGAACTACAAGTATGTGGAATATGAGCAACACCGCAAACAGCAGCTGATGCGGCAGCTACAACAGCAACTGCAGCATGAAATACACGCGCTCACTCACTTGTCAGCCAACGTGTAATGCGAATATCCACTTATGCACGTCGTAACGTCGTAGGGTTGCATGTTGCGTGCTTTTAGGCGCTATAGCTAATACTTACTACGGACGCTTGAGGGGCACTCACAAACGCTTATACACACACACACACACACACAGGCACACGCGCGCGTTAAATATTCGCATACATTAACTTCAACAACAAACACTCACTCATCAACATGCTCACACACACACACACACACATACATGCGTGTCTCAATTAATCAACGCACCGAATTTTGTTGCGAATTCGCTAAGCAAGCAAACTGACACGGCATACGTAGCTGGAAGAGAATGAGTTGTAAATGCAAAAATGTACCGTTATGCATGCTGCATACGAGTACATCATTGGAAAGTCTGTTGCACGTGGTGCCAAAGTACCGTTAAACTACGTGAAAATTATGCTGAGTAAGTGAGTGTGAAAGAGCAAGAGCGTATGTGTGTGGGTGCGAATTAATTTTCAAAACTAATTTAGTATCAACTTCAGAGATGTGTACATATGTACATATAAGCACATATGTGGAAATGATGGCTGACAGCTGTTGCAAATGCATAAAATGTATAAACCGTGAGCAGGTGACCTTGCCATGAATTAATTATGTGAAGATAAGACACATGAGCTGTGTGGTGTGAGATTAATGTGAAAGCTCGGGGTGAAAAATATTATGTATACATATATTTTAAAATAATGAAATTATAAAATTAATATTCGGAAGCTTAAAAGAGATAAAAGTAAAAATAAAAATAAAAAAAAATAAAAAAACTCTATAGTGAAAGCGTTTGAAAATTAATGAGAGCTTGAACAAAATTAGCAAATTAGGACTTTCGCATTTTCTGGAAATATTCCATTTTGATTTTGTCGTACTGCACAATCTGGAGAGTAAGGATTATTTAAAATATTAAATTTAATCTACAGCGAAAGCTTTGAAAAGCTTTCATGAGAGCTTTTACTGAATAATCTGGAGAGCAAAGATAATTCAAGATATTTAATTCTGTCTGCAGTAAAAGTTTTTTAAAACTAATGAAAGCTTAGAAATGTTTGGATGATCGCTTTACAGCGTAATCTGGAGTGTAAAGATTTTTAAAAATAATAAATTCAATCTATTGTACATTGAAAGCTTTTTAAAAATAACAAAAGCTTACAAATATGTTGGCATTAAAGCTTTTACTGAATAATCTGGAGTGCAAAGATTATTAAAAGCAATCTGCAATAAAATCTTTTTAAAAATAATGAAAGCTTAGAATAAGCTTGCATAATCTGGAGAGTAAAGATATTTAAAAATGTTAAATTCAATCTACAGTAAAAGCTTTTTATGCAATGAAAGCTTAGAAATGGAGAGTAAGAGTAATTAAAAATATTCAATTCAAATTCAAAATTAACTACAGCTTGAAAAAATGTTCTTTATAGTTTTACTGAACATTTCTTTAACCTACAAGAAAGCTTTTTAAAATTAAAGAAAGCTTGAAATATGTTTGCGTAGAAGGTTTTACCGCGCATATTTATTAATAATTTTGAATCTACAGTGAAAGCTTTATAAAATTGATGAAAGCTTAGAAATCAGTTTTACTTTACTACCAACCTGATATATAAATAGAGATAAATATTTTTTTTAGATATTCAATTAAACTTTCTGAGCTTTTGAAAAAATATGGAAGTTTAAAATCCCAAATATACACGTACGTGTATGCTAATGTTCTTATAATCTATATATAATATATAAAAATAAGTTCGCTGTTAGAGATTCGCAAAAGCTTTTTATGGAGCTTTTAATCTAAATTTTTATAGCATACTAAGTGAAAGCTTAAGCAGTCAGCTGGTAAAGGAATCAATAAAAAGCCTTATCAAAATCGGATTTTATATAAGAACCTCTAAAAAAATAAGAAAAAATATTTTACTGAGCTTTGATAAAAATTTGTAAAGTCCAGAAACTTCTTTGTTACATAATATAATATAATAAAAGGCAGACATCTTTCAGTTTTATGCTAATAAAGCTTAAATATTTAGTAAAGCTCAGTATTTTTAGCTGAGCTTTTTAGAGCTTTTGTCATTTTACTGACATTTAATGATATGTTAAGTAAATTATGGTTATTTAATCAATAAAAAGTTCTAATGAGCTTTAAAGCTTCTTAGAGCTTTAAGTGTCCTTCTGAGCTTTTAGCAGAATTTAAAAATAGTTTTTTTCTCAAATTACTTTTCGTTTTTTAACTCACATATCACATATCTATCCCATCCAATCATACTTATGTCTGCTGTACAATAGCTTTAAAGCTTTGCAAAACATTAAGTTGAACGTGTGCTACATATTTTATTTATTAAAACTTTTGAAGAAATCCTCTTCACTACGGCAACTACTACAGAATAATCAGCACAACAACAAGATGCACAGGGAGTTCCAAACACAAATGCATATGCAGCAAAGTTGATAGCACAAAATCAGACAAACGAAGAAGAAGAAGAAGAAGAATGCAAAATATTTGAACTTACTTATTTATGTAGATATGGAAAAATTTTGCAAATAAACTTAGATTACTACAAACAAAATCAAAATTTTCTATCAGAAGAATACCGAACAGGCCAAATACACTAGCATTGACATGAAATCGAATTTCTAGAGCAAAAGCAAATATTATACGGGGGGGAAGGTGGGGAGGAGTTGCTGAAGAAATAGTGAAGCAGAGAAGAAAAGAGTGGAGTAGAGCAAAGGAATGTCAAATATTGCGTATACAGGTATATATGTATGCATGTAAGTATACACTTATATACTTTTGTGCACTTATATATGTGGGTCTGTGTGCGGGTTAAAGTTGTTAACAAATCACATTTGCACGTTTCCCAAAAAATATGCAACAATTTATGTAAGTGTGTGTGTGTGTACATGCATACAGCAAATATACAAACAACCTCCACTCACACACACACTCACAGTCGCACTCGCACACCTAGAAATGTAAACAAATTTGCATACACACACATTCATATCCACAGTTGTCTGTCCAGAGGCACAACCAAGTACTCACACATATACACTCATACATTTGCCAGCACACCTAACTATGCCGTATGCAAATATAACGGTACTGTCAAGTATCTACTCCTTCGTCGAGTGCAGCAGCAAACCTGCAAAGCGAATGTCACCAATTTTCGAAAATTACTTGCAACTTGCCACATACACGAGAGCCGCAGCAACGTTGGAGGCAGCAGCAGGTAAGTACGTGTATGAACGTGGCATGCCACATGTGGCAGTATAGTATATTAAATGCACCATTCTACGCTGCTGCTTTTAGGCACACTATGTGGTACAGATGGCATGCACCGAGCTCCACTGTTATGTCTGTGTGTGGGTGTGTTGTAGGTGTGAAATTTGTAAGCCACCTTTTAAATTGATATGTGGTGGACGGGGTTTTGCATTTGCAGGTGCGTGAGTGTAGTGGGTGAAGGACAACGGCAAGTGGGAATATTGTGTATTTTAAATTCTGGAATTTTTTTCTGCAAGCTTTTGAGAACCGATTACTTGCAAAAGGTTGTTGTTTTATAATCCTAGGATTGCTAGCCACCCACCTGGTGTCTCTAATAAACCTCGTTAGCTGAAATACCTTAATATTTACCTTCTACCAAAGATCATAAAGAAAAATGTGGCTCCGAGTTAATATATAAGGAACCTTTTCCTTCTCCTCCACACCGTACTCCCAGCCTCTACGAAATTCTTTGAAGGGAGCTCCACTCCTTTCAATATCTTCATCTACCTGGCAAGGGACTACCAAGCCAATTGTAATGTTAGAAGTGTACGTAGAGTGTAGAGTGTACGTCCACTCCTCCAAGTGTATTTTTGACAGGAAAGGTAAAAATTTCATTATAAAGGCTCATCAACCGTTTGGAGGCGGTTTGAAACTGTGTCTCTGCACTCCAAAACTCGGAGGAAGAGCTCAGAATGTTGAGAGTATTAATACTTGTTGTGGTTCCAAGCGTTTCAATGCAAACTTCTGCCCAATTCGGTTTTGGTCGATTTACTTAGTGCGGGTCATCATACCATAACCTCACACTTATGTCCTATTTATTACCGAAGACTCACTTGGATGCTTATCGGCTAATAAAAATGACCTCCCATGACTGAATTGTAAGTTTTCCCTTTATTTCAGATAAATATACTTATTTTCCAAGCTTAAATGGTTTCCATTCAACAGTGTTGATCTAATTTCCAGAATTCTGTAAGTTTTGTGAAAAGAACAAGTTCAAACTGATCTGATTTCACGGGTGTCCACGGCTTGTGGCCTATGCCGATACCCATCACTGACTTCCCCATCGGTTATGCCATTAGCCAATACCATGACCACAGCGCTTTTTAATTCAGAAAGACCACCAGGTCGAATCCTCCAAGACTGCTCTTAAGATCTGCTAAAAGCGCTTTCTATGTCTAGGAAGGATATAAGGAAGGGGCTACAGGACATCAAACGTTTATTTATAATTTGAAGAAGGAAACTTCCAATGATTTCCTTTAATGATTTAAATGGAAAGCATAAGCAACTTATGGCTCTAGGGTACTCTGCGTGACGTTACTATCATTTGGCCCTGATGCCATGTTTACGATTCCTGTCTAATCCGTAAAATCCGAAAGTGGTTGTCCAGCAACTGCTCTTGACTGTAAAGGAAGCTTGCCAGATTTGCAGACTTAGTGATGATCAACCTTAGTATAGCCGTCTCTGCCCCACCCTTCGCTGGACAATCTCCTTTAGGAGAGCTTCCTTGAAAAGTTTCCGACATGATTTGCGTACGGAGTCTAGCCCCTTGGATAATCAATTTTGTCTCGGCTCTCCTCTTTTTTCGATATTTAAAAAAAAAATTTATCTTTTTAAAGAAGTATATAACGTCTCCTTTCAGAGAGTGACCGGTTTCCCGAAGACTTTACCGAGTAACCGGATTTACAGACGAAGTCTAGCTCCTTGAGTAACCCATTTGGCCTCCGCTCTCTTCTGTAGTGGTATTTTTTATTTTAAAAAATTAAAAAAATTTAATCGTTCTAAAGTTTAGAATATAACGACTGTTTTCATTGAGTAACCGGTTTAATGAAGATTTTGCGGAGTAAGTGTTTTTGTAAATGCTATGCATAATTTTTGCTTTAAAATCTTTGAATGAAATATTGAGAGTAATCGGCTTATAGAAAAACTAAAGACGAGTTTTAGAGTAACCGGTTTTTTATTAAGCTCGATGCTTTCACGCTCACATAAATCAACTCATTCTCACAGTTATTATAATTTAGAAAACAAACCGGGTTTTTTATTTTAAGCATCACTTTATCTTAAATATATTTGAATGAACTTTGGTAGATAATCGATTTATATAACAATTAAAACCAGTTTTCGAGTAATCGGTTTTGTATTAAGCACAAAAATCCATTTACACTGATATATATTATATGTGGTCACTGTCATTTTTTACTATTACATAAGCACTGTTTCAATAAGCTGAAATTAAATGTGAAAGTAATCGGTTAACATACCACATAAAAACCGATTACTCCGAGTAACCGGTTTTTATCAAGCACAAAAATTGTCTACACTCACATAAACTTCCTTGCAGTCAATGTCATTGATATGCACAAGTACGTATGTGCATGCATACACCAAGCTTAAGCATTAGCATATCCTGTCTAACCTTTACTCCCTTATTTACAAAATTTGTATTTAGCATTTTTCTTGCATACTATTTTTCACAATTTTGTTTTCTCTTTTATTTTATTGCTCGTAAAATGCCAGAAAATTTCATTTTCCGCACATTACAGCATTACAAATGCAAACGACAGAAATGACAGGATAGAAATCATGTACATGTCCTGACAGCAAAATGCGCAAAAACGCATTAAGGAAATGTGAAACGTGTGGGCTTGCATGTGCGGCTTTAGTTTGCCAATATTTTCAAGTATGCGAGTGTTTATGTGCAGGTATATGTACATATTTTGACAGTAAGGCAAGATTATTTAGATTCAAAAAACGGTAGATTTACCATATATGATGCGCTTTTAACAAAATAGGCGATCGAATGCAACTGGAATGCTAAAATATATGGACTTAAATGAAAATAAATGCATTTTAAGCTTTGATGAAAACTTCTGAAGCTTTTTTTTTAATTAAAAATCTCTCACGGAGCTTTAAAAACAGTTTTAATATTTCTAAACTTTGATAAACAGATTTCACCAAGTGAAAGTTATTTTAAAAAAATTCTCAACTTTAAAAAAAATCTGACAAAGCTAAACTTTATTGATATTTGATAAATTTTCATTGCAAATATTTACCGTATTTTCAAAAGAATGAAAAGTATATTACCGAAAGCTTCATAAAGTTGTGCAAAACTTGTGAAAGCTCTAAAAAGATCTTTCATTAGCTCAGTGCTAAGCTCAACCTACCGCTATGGACATAAACACAAATGAAAACTTCCATGCACTTGTACAAAAGCTCTATAATTTGCTACCGTTTTGGTAGTGAAAGCATGCTTGAAAGCTTTGAGCTTTTTAAAACTCAAAGTCTTAACCAAAAGCTCTTATTTTAAGTTTCATTTACTATAAAAATATTAAGTGAATTTTTTTTAATGATTTTTTTCTTCAAAAATTTTTTTTTCGCTTTGAAGCTACAATTGATTTCTTTTTCAATATTCAATTTAGAATCGAATTTTATTTTTTCTATAATTACACTGTTGCTGACAAAACACAAGCACACACACACATTTAATTTAATAAATTCAATAAATTTAATTGTTTAAATTGCATGTAAAAATTTACAGTCGAAATTGATAAATGGAAATGGCGCGAACTAACGGTAACGGGCGCGTTCCTCTGATATTAAAATAATAGGAAATTATTTTAAAAATATTATTTTTACTCACCATATCATATAAAAATTTAAAAGTAAATATTCGCCAGTAGTGCCAATCATGTAACGGTAAATATGCACAAGAAGAACTAACAATAACAATTGTATGTAAAAATATATTGGGTGTTGAAAATATATAAATATGTTTCTTTTTTTGC